>QVTF01006894.1:0-17810 GCA_003573665.1 Oxygymnocypris stewartii
CTGTTCCTGTCCTCAGACATGTGAATCTGAATCTCCTAACACTATTATCCTTGTGTGTCTCACTCTTCTGACTTAACTCGATTAGAATCAAACACAATTAACCGGCAGGAGTTTCCCCATCTTCCCGTCTGGCTGGTATTTTTATCCATGTCTCAGAGGTCATTAAGTGTTTTAGAGTCGATGAAGAATGTTGCTCTTGTTTGGGCGTCTCTTCATGCATGTGTGTTTGTTTGTGTCTCACAACACACACACACAACACACCCTTCCTCTCGTTGAATGTCCAGCGTTCAGGTCTCGCGCTCACTTTGGGCTCAGAGCTTGTTTATTGCATGCCGGTGAATGGATGGACACACATCTTCACATAAAACACTCGATTCATTCCACGGCTCGACCCATTCATGTTGAAAAGATTCTGTGTATCTTTAGTTAGATGCATTTACATTGTGACTGTGCCTCAAATGCACTCATCAGAAACAGTCTGTAAAGCTGTGAATCAAATGGTCCATACATTTACAATGACAAAAGAACGGCTCTCTCTCCTCGGGAACTTCTTGTAGATTACAGGATCTGCAGCGGAGGTCCTGACGCATTTGTCTTTAAGTATATAGTTTACTATTAATGTCTTACAGACAGAACCACAGTTGCCAAGTCTGCGTATTTTCTTCTTTTTTTTAAATCACAGGTGTAGTTTTTGGGCTTATTCGTTACATTTCATTAATTTCTGACATGAGTGCATTCAAACAGGCTGCGTTTCCCAAAAGTATCATAAGAAAGCATTGAGCAGCCCAGAACAATGCTTATGAGATAATGCAATTATATTTATTTAAATTGAACGTTTATTAAATTGAAGTTCATATTGATCATGTTCTATTCTGTAATATAATATAAGTTATACACTCTCAGAATAAAAAGGTTGCATTTTATGCGTTCAGCAGCCTGTCACTGGCAGTCCCTTAGTGAAAATGAACCATGCTTTTACTAAAGTGGCCATAGTTCAACTATAGAATTTGAAGATTGTCATGTAAACTATTTTAACCATGTGTAAACAAAAATGTTTTGCAATTGCATTTAAAGCATATTGAATGTTAAAATGTGTTTCAAATATATAGTTAAGTAGGTATCTTTACCCATTTTACTCTTAGTAATTTCATAATTTAATCAATTTCATAATTTAAAAGTTCAGTAGAAGAAGCGTATCGTATCGGTATCGGTATCGCCGATACTAGCTTTAAAAGCATCGGTATCATATCGAAAACAGAAGAAGCGGTTATCGCCCCATCCCTAGTGGCTATATTAAAGCTCCCCCATCTTCATATCTAGCTCGTGGTGATTGGAGGATTGTGTTTTCCTCCCGCTTTGTTGCAATTTGATGATGTTTGTAAAATGACTTCATTTTTTGCTCTCGAAACTCCGAGTGGTTTCAGTTTACTATGTTGCAGGCTCATTTATTGATAATAAACAATTGCTTATAAATCATATTGTGTTTATAGAGTTCTATTATGTAGAATGTAATCGCTATAAGAATTCATTTATACCTGATCTATTTAAGATTTTAAATAGTAAATTGCAGTAATTGTAATTGTATTTTAACTAACAAAGTGTGTTGTTGTTGTTGTTTTGTGTGGTTGTTGTTGTGGTTGTTATAGTTGTTGTTGTGTTTTTGTTGTTTTTTTTTGTGGTGGTGTTGTTGTTGTTCGTGGTGGTGTTGTTGTGTTGTTGTGTTGTTGTTGTTGTTGTTGTTGTTGTTGTGTTGTTTTTTTGTTTTTTTTTTTTTTTTTGTGGTGGTGGTGTTTTGTGTTGTTTTGTGTGGTTGTTGTTGTTGTTGTTGTTGAGTGTGGTTGTTTGTGTGTGTTGTTGTTGTTGTGTTGTGTTGTGTTGTGTGTGTTGTTGTGTTGTTGTTGTTGTTGTTGTTGTGGTGGTGGTGTTGTGTTGTTGTTTTTGTTGTTGTGGTGGTGGTGGTGTGGTGGTGGTGGTGGTGTTTTGTGTTGTTTTGTGTGGTGGTGTGTGATGTTGTTGTTTTGTGTGGTTGTGTTGTTGTTGTTGTTGTTGTTGTTGTTGTGGTGTGTGTTGTGTGTTGTTGTGTTGTGGTTGTTGTTGTTGTTGTTGTTGTGTTGTTGTTGTTGTTGTTGTTGTTGTTGTTGTTGTTTGGTGTGGTTATTGATGTTGTGGTGGTTGTTGTTGTTGTTGGTGGTGGTGTTTTGTGTTGTTTTGTGTGGTGGTGTTTTGTGTGTGGTTGTTGATGTTGTGTGTGGTTGTTGTTGTTGTGTGTGGTTGTGTTGTTGTTGTTGCTCAGCCAAATACAGTAAAATCTACCAAGGTCAGTGTGTTTTCTGCTCTTCATTAATCGATGTCTGTTGATCTCTGTCCGCTCGCAGACGTCGAATCACGGCAGCTGGAGCTCCTGGGGTCCGTGGGGTTCGTGTTCTCGCTCGTGTGGCGGTGGTGTCCAGTTTGCATATCGTCTCTGTAACAACCCTCCTCCCCGAAACAACGGCCGCTTCTGCACCGGGAAGAGAGCGGTGTACCGATCCTGCAGCGTCACGCGTCGTGCCCTTCATCCGGTGAGCGTCGAACACACATGCATGCACAAATAATACATGCTCACAGAAGATAACACGTGCATATGCAACAAATTCTGAGGCAGTGTCACAGATCCCTGATAGATCCTACAATCCCAGAATGCATTGCAATAAATTCAATGAAAAGTTTTTTCTAATATGATAGATTTTTTCTTTCATTCCCTCAATAATTTTTACTCCTTTTTAATTCTTCTCGATTTGAGAATTCTTCGATGTCTTGGCTGGAAACAAGATAAAAAGCATTTTTTGCAAACAGCTCAGTTTGTGCATGGAATATATTTGCTCTCATTCGTTTGCATTAGGTAAGAGTTTCCGTCAGGAGCAGTGTGAGCTGCGTAACGGCCCTCAGACGGACCCTAAAGGAGTGAAGACCTTCGTGGAATGGGTGCCCAAGTTTGCCGGCGTGCTTCCCAAAGACATGTGTAAACTCACCTGCAGGGCCAAAGGGACGGGATACTACGTGGTGTTCTCACAGCGGGTGCGGGAGCCACAGATATCTCACAACACTTACAAACTGACTCAATGATGTTCATCCTTTACACATGATACTATAGAAATGCCATACTGTTCCATGAAGTGTTCTCAGAAAAGTTATGAACAGACATTCGTTAATAGAAGTTAACTGGGTTTTAATCATATTCTCAAACATTGTTTACGCGTCTGTTACGGAATGTTTTTTTGAAACAGTTCAGTTGGACATTTTTGTTACATGTTTTAAATGTATCTACTTGTTTCGGAACGTTCAGAGAACATTCGAAAGTAACATTCCCAGAACGATACAATGGAACGTTCCCGTAACGTTTTCAGTTCAGACATACATACATACAAACAAACCTACAAAAGAGTGCTGTGATAAGTCTCAGTTAGCCTAATGCAGTACACTAGCAAGGTTGTTCTTTATAATGAATAAAAATAAACTAAGTAGATAGAATAGAGAACGTTAAGAGGATGTTTTAAAACACTTTTACAAAACTGAACATTCGGAGAACATTCAGAAATTATATTTTCACAACTTAATGGGAACATTAGCAAAATATTCTTATTTCATTATGCTATAAACAAACGTTCGTCCAGTGATATTAATAAAACTTTCATTCAGAGCTGTCTAGTTACAGCACAAAAACATTATTTATACATTGTTCAAAATTTTGGATATTTTAGTTGGATGTTTGTCTAATTGTATTATTTTCTAAACTGAACATTCAAAAGAACATCATTTAAAGTATGAGAAATTATCAAATTCCTTAAATGCTCATAAAACCATTTTTAAAAACAGATGTTCAATAACATTTTCATTTAAAAAAACACATTTCCTTAGTATTTTTGTCTTTTTACTTTTATAAATATCTACACATTCTGGATTTAAGATGCATTTACTTGACAAGTAAAATGATTTAAGATATTATGTCTTGTTTACTTAAAAAATTATCTACATTTTGATCGTTTTTGCTTAAAACAAGCAAAAATATCTCCATATTCTGCCATGGGGTAATAAAAATTGCCTTTGAATTAAGATGATTTTTTTTACCCCGTTGGCAGATATTTTTGCTTGTTTTCAAACTAAATTTGGAAAATATTTTCAGCAAACAACACAAAACATTTGTCAAGTAATTGCATCTATTTATATTAGAAAACAGGACATAAATACTAAGCAAGAGAATATGTTTGCCAGTTTTGATATTTTAATGGGAGCGTCAGCAATGCATTCTATCATTATCATGTCCAAAAACATGGTATTTTAGTGCTTTGTTTATTAAACCTTGAATATTTTCTTCAGCAGCGTAGATGATGGAGGTTTGGTTTGTGTGTGTTCCTACAGGTGGCTGATGGGACCGAGTGCCGGCCGTATAGCAGCTCGGTGTGTGTGAAGGGAAAGTGCGTTCGCACCGGCTGCGACGGGATCATCGGCTCCAAACTTCAATATGACAAGTGCGGCGTCTGCGGCGGCGACGGAAACAGCTGCATCAGAGTGGCTGGAAACTTCACCAAGAAGAGGTCAGAAAACACACACAGATAGAGCACTGCTTTTAACCAAACCCTAACCAACGGGGACGTCGTCATGAGGTTTTGTCAGGTTTATATCACTTCAGGGTACAAATATCTCTCTCGTTTATGGTGAAGTTGCCACTGACACACACGATCTCAGACACACTGCAAAACATATTTTCTTACTTAGTATCTAAGTCTTGTTTTCTGATATAAATATCTACAAATTCTTCAATCAGGATGCATTTACTTGACAAGTAGAATTACTTATTTTGTCTTGTCTTCTGAAAATATTATCCAAATTTGGTTAGTTTTTGCTTAAAACAAGCTAAAATATCTGCCATATTTTTCTTACCACATTGGCAGATCTTTTAGCTTGTTTTAAGCAAAACTAACCAAATGAAGAATTTTTTTCAGAAAACAAATCTTAATATCTTATGTATTTTTACTTGTCAAGTATCTGAATCTTAATTTTAGAATTTGTAGATTTATACAAGAAACAAGACAAAAATAGAAAGAAGATCATTTTTGCAGTGCACGAGCGCAGAAGTAGTAGATTTACTGAAGTAGGAAATGTTCCTGGTACAATATCCTTTGTTTTCCCTGAGAGAACATGATCAGATCTGTGGTACAGTTTTATGGAGACCTCTGCTGCTTCTCCGCGAGTTTCAGATAGTGATAGTGGTTTTCATCTTGCCACTTTCTTCAACACATTTTTACTCAAATTAATCAAAATGGATTCATAGCGTTTTGGAACCAAACTCTTAAAATGTATCTTTATTTTTTTTTTTTAGATATTTGTTCTGGAAAGACAAAAACACAAAATAAGACAAAGTAGGTGTGTTCGACTTGAAGCGGCGCTGAGACGGATCCTTATGCTTTCGAATCGCTCTCGCGGTACTTTGATGTCATACACTGATCATTCTGCACAGCGCCGCTTCAAGTCGAACACACTTACTGACTAATAATGTCATGTGATGTTGTCTAAAGTTATGTGATGTTGTCTAAAGTCATGTGATGTTGTCTCACTGTTCTGCAGTAAGGGCTACACAGATGTGGTAAAGGTTCCCGAGGGCTCGACCCACCTGAAGGTCCGACAGTACAAAACCAAAGGCCAGTCGCGCTACACGGCGTATCTGGCGCTGCGGCGGCCCGGAGGAGAATACCTGCTCAACGGCAAGTTCATGATCTCCACGTCCGAGACCATCATCCCCCTCAACGGCTCCGTTCTCAACTACACCGGCTGGAGTCAGCGGGACGAGGCCCTTCACAGCATGGGCCCGGGGCCCTTCAGGAGACCCTGGTGGTGCAGATCCTGGCCACGGACTCTAAGAAACCACTAGACATCCGCTACAGCTTCTTCATGCCGCGCAAAATGCCGCTTCCGCCGCGAACGGTCGCTGCGACTTCGGGAACGCCGCGGCGCTGTCATCGGTGGAGATTTTGACGTTTACGACCGAGTTCCTGCGACGACGATGCCTGCGGGGCCGCGCTGGGTGACGGGATCGTGGATGACGTGCTCCAGAACTTGCAATACGGGTTGGCAGAGTCGCACGGTGCAATGCAAGGACCCTCAAGGGAAGCTGTCCAAGAGCTGCCCGCTCAGCGCCCGGCCGTCAGTCTTCAAACACTGCCTGATTAAAAAATGTTGAGGACCAATCAGACGAACTTCCTGACTGAGCTTCGTGAAGCACGTAGACTGAACCGTTGCGTTCCAATCACTGTGGGATTCTGCTAGCATTCGCAATCGTGTTGCGTTGTGACTTCGGACAAGGAGCTTTAGCTCTAGCCTTGAATGTGGTGATGGCTAACCACGCCCCTTTGACAAAATCACGCCTCTTTGGTTCACACTGGCAGTGATTTAAACCAATCTATAGTGCTTGAGGCTCTGGCTTCAAATGAGTCAATGTTCAGCCCGCCCATTTGACAAAGCCACGCCCCTTGAGTTCACACTGGCAGTGATTTAATCGTTGCTGTAGATTTTGAGGCTCTGGCCTCAGATGTGTAAGCCACGCCCCTTTGGCAAAGCCACGCCTTTGACTCAAAACGGCACGCACCTTCAGTTTTAAACGTTTTGAAAAAAAAATGTACATATGGACATTTAAAAACATTCAGAAATAATGTTTTCATAAATTATTGGGAACATTAGCATAAAGTTCTTTATCATTTATCATGTTCTAAAAACAAAACATTTGAGGACCCTTCAATCAGACAAACTTCCTGACTGAGCTTCGTGAAGCACTTAGACTGAACCGTTGCAGTTGCGTTCCAATCACTGTGGGATTTTTCTAGCGTTTGCAATCATGTTGCGTTGTAACTTCGGACAAGGAGCTTTAGCTCTAGCCTTGAATGTGGTGCTGTTCAGCCACACCCCTTTTATAAAACCATGACCTTCGTTCAAATGACACACCCCTTGATTTCACACTGGCAGTGATTTAATCATTGCTGTAGCTTTTTAGGCTCTGGTCTCAAATGGGTCAATTGTAAGCCACGCCATTTTACAAAGCCACGCCTTTGACTCAAAACGACACGCCCCTTGACTTCACACGGGCTGTGATTTAAACCATTGCTGTAGTGTTTGATGTTAAGATGCGTTCACATTTACTATTGATAAAATGTAATGTTTCATTAACATTCACAAAACCAATGCAACCACAAACAATGTTTTTATAACTTTATGGGAACATTAGCGTAACGTTTCTACATTTACATATACATTTATTAATTTAGCAGACGCTTTTATCCAAAGCGACTTACAATTGAGGAATCTAATAAGCGATATTATAAAGAGGCAAACCGTCACAGGGAGTGCTTCTAATACAACATTTCAGGCATTGTTCAGAGCAAAATTAGCTTGACAGGGAGAGGTTAAGGACAGAGAGCAAAGGTGGGTTTTATTTGTTTTTTGTTTTTTTTATGAAGAAGAAGAAGCAGAAGTCAAGTGAAGACGGAAGAGATGAGTTTTCAGTTGTTGCTTGAAGATTGCCAGGGACTCATCATTCCGGATAGGGTGGGAAGTTCATTCCACCGGCCAGGAACGGTGAATGAAAAAGTTCTGGAAAGTGATTTTGTGCATCTCTGTGATGGCACCGCGAAGCGTCTCTCACTCGCAGATCTCAGGATTCTGGAGGGGATGTAGATTGTCATAAGTGAGTGGTAGTAAGAGAGTGCTGAGCCTGTGGTTGTTCTATATGCAAGCATCAGTGTCTTGAACTTGATGCGAGCTGCAACCGGGAACCAGTGCAGGGAGACAAAGAGAGGTGTGACATGGGCTCTTTTGGGGCCCATCTCTATCAATATCATGTCCAAAAATCAAAACGCTAAATCAGATTAACTTTCTGGTTCGGCTTTGTAGAGCACGTAGACTGAACCATTGCAGTTGCATTTGTATAAATGCGGTTCCGATGACTGTGGACTTCTGCTAATGTTTGCAAATCGTATTGCATTGTGACTCGGACAAGGAGCTTTGGCTCTAGCCTTGAATGTGGCAATGTTCAGTCACGCTTCTTTGACAAAGCCACGTCCTCTATACAAATGACACGCCCCTCGAGTTCACACTGGCAGTGATTTAAATCATTGCTGTAGTGTTTGAGGATGTAGCTGTAGATGTTCAAATATGTTCACATTGACATCACATACCAATGATAAAATTGAATATTCCCTTAACATTTACTTAATGGGAACATTAGCTTAACGTTCTGTATCAATATCATGTGCAAAAAACATCAGACAAACTTTCTGAATCCTGCTAGTGTTCGCAATTGAGTTGTTACTCAGACAAGGAGCTTTAGCTCTAGCCTTGAATGTGGCAACTTTCAGCCACGCCCCTTTACCAAAGCCCCACCCATTATTCAAAGCCACGCCCCTTAAGGTCACACTGCCGGTGATTTAAACCAGTGCTGTAGAGTTTAATGTTAAGTTACAATCACATGTACCATTGCTTTGTGAAATCAAGTCATGCCAATTGGATTCCAACGAATGAGTGAAAAACTTACCCACTTAGGTTATACTTTTTTTCCATTGACCAACAGAAATCTTTTTGGTTTCAAAGTGACTTCGGTGTGAGTGGGACTTTATACATCTCTACTTTATAGACAGCAGACATTGGACCGACACGTCCCTGCAATTTTGCTAATGTGACCGCAACTTCAGTAGCCATTCTAACTCGACTGTACAACTGCACGATATAAACATGATTGGTAACACTTTATTTTAAGATGTCATTTTACAGAGTAACACAGTAAAGTAGCTGTTGTACTTACATGAAACAAAATGCACTTACCATGTAACTAAACTAGCTTATGTTTGTGTACGTAAATTTATAATTACGTTGTATAAAGTCTGCAACACATATGTAACAATCTTTTGGTTGGTAGCTGTGTAACAGACTCATATGTGTAACAGTAACTGTCTATTACATCTGCATAATTACAAACTAAGTACAGGCTATTCCATAACTTAGTTACATGGTAAGTGCATTTTGTTTAATCGAAGTACTACGGCTACTACTAAGTACTTAATTAGGTAATTACTCTGTATTATGACATTTTAAAATAAAGTGTTACCGCATAATCACATTTTCTTTTTGATTTGTACTTGCGCAAAAGTGCAATAATTCTGATTCTGAAATCTAAAAAGTAATTTCTCAAATGAGAACCTTTCGGAGCTAAATAAATAGGATTGTCAGATTACCGTGCCAGCCTACTTGATTGCAGTATTCGACTATTTCAGTCTGCGCACCCATTGGTCGTCATCGAGCTTATTTGCATAAAGCCGGACCAAGTTGTCAACAGATGTACTGATCGCTGTCAGTGTGAACGTCCCGTTAAGGGTCCGATACAGTATCACCCATAAGAAATAAGCTTCGACTGCAGGAGTGAAAGGTCCATGCAGAATGCTGATTTTCCAGAGTGAATCTCATAAGACAAGACAAACTGGGAATATGACTGACCGACGGTCCGTTCCTGAGCTCGTTTTCAGGGTTTGAGCTGACGTCGACGTGTTTGTTCCTCCGTTTGAGTCTGAAACTCCCACAATGAACTGATCTTCCTTTCTTTGTTACAGACAAACTAAACAGGGCTCTGATTTGTAAATGTGTGTATGTAATTCTCTGTGTTCAGGGCTCAAACGACACTGTGTGCCCTCGATACTCGCAGTAACGCCTGCCGCTCGCTCGCTCACAGTCGAGCCGTTTACGTGTTCATGGGAATGTTTCGGGTTTAAAACAAAACAAAAAACTTGTTTAGAGTGAAACACTTACAATGGACGTCTATGAGGCAAGAAAAACACGGGTTAAAGCAGAAATGTGAAACATGTATGTTTATTAAAACCTGTATACTAATTGCTATGTAACTTGAACCGTAAGCCCAGCTAACAATAATTTTTTTTAAAAAGTTCTAGCGAGGTTCTTTTAAAGTTATGAACAATTAAAGTAACAGATAAAGTTATCTGGTCTTTGATAAAGTTCTCAAAACGTTAGCACAAAAAAAATATTTATACATCATTCATGGAATTAAAAAGAAAATTCAGTTGGATGTTCATCTGACATTTTTAAAATGTTACTATTTGTTTCGGAATTTTCAGAGAACATTCAAAAGTAACATTCCATTAATGTTTGCACAATCCTAAAATGGAACGTTTCCTTAACATTCTAATTCAAAACTGGACATTTTGAACTAAATACATTTTCATAACCTTATGGTAACGTTAGCACAACGTACTTAGAACATATTTCTGTTAGCTGGGAGACTTCTGTTCTGTGCAGATGAACGTCTGGTCATGTGTTACTGATGGAAGTTACTTTGACATGTTCTTATAATGTTAATGCGCAGACAAAGTGACACATTTAATGTTTAGTTTTTTGTCTTATTCAAAACGATGTGTTTTCTGACATTATGCACTGCAAAAAAAATACTTTCTTCCTTAATAGCTATGTCTTGTTTTTTAGTATATAAATATAAAGGTTATTGAATCAGGATGCATTTAAAATATTATCCAAATGTTGCTAGTTTTTGCTTAAAACAAGTAGAAATATCAGCCAGTGTGGTAAGAAAAATAAACCTGTTTAGCTTTTGAATTAAGATGATTTTTCTTCCCCCATTGGCAGATATTTTTACTAGTTTTAAGCGATAATATTTTCAGAAAATAAGACAAATATCTTTGGTCGTTTTCTTATCAAGTAAATGCATCCTGACTCAAGAAATGTTAGATAATTATACTGGAAAACAAGATATAAATACTAAGGAAGAAATATGTTTTGCATTCTGATACAATGTCTTGTCATAGACTTCCCTTGTAAGATACTGTAAACACAATCTTTATAATTGAAATGACTTTCTGTGTTAATGAACATCTTGACTTGTATTGAGACCGGAACATTCCTTTGAATCATTTTTCACCTCAGTTCAACCTCATAACTTCATTTCTCAGACCGTGAAGCTCTGCAGGAAATAATGCTTCATATGCAATACATATGCAAACGCTCTTGCATATTAGCACCACTTCTCAGATATGTGACGTGTGCTCAGATCGTTCAATAACATGCATGTGACTCGTGTGTGTGGTGTGTGGGTGTGTGTGTGTGTGGTGTGTGTGTGTGTGTCTGTGTGGGTGTGTGTGTGTGGTGTGGTGTTGTGTGTGTGTGGTGTGTGTGTGTGTGTGTGTTGTGTCTGTGTCTGTGTCTGTGTGTGTGTGTGTGTGTGTGTGTGTGTGTGTGTGTGGTGTGTGTGTGTGTGTGTGTCTGTGTCTGTGTCTGTGTGTGTGTGTGTGTGTGTTTATGAGCAGCAGAAATCAGTTTCAAGTCAGCATGATTCAACTCGATTAACTTTCATTCATGTTCCTGCACTTATTATATATAATATAATCTTTCATAGTAATTTGATATCATTTGACACCATCTCATTAGTTTAAAAATACAATTAATAAAAAGAAATGCAAAAGTTTGCACTATTATTTTCTCATCATATCGAGTTTCAATTAGAAGTGCGTCACGCTACAGAAGCGCAGCGGGTTGTGAATGCGTTTCATGTTGACTTTAAACCTGCTGCCGTTGTTTCATTTGTTTCACACAGATGCAGTAACTGAATGAACTCATGTGATTCAGTCCACTTTTTCCAGGATTTCATCCGTTTACTCCATGTTTACCGGCTGAAAATACACAGCACTGATTTTATAACTTATTGTTTGTACTGGTATGTGAAAAAAAGACAACACGGGATGATTTTATTTATTGTTATGCTCATTTTGTCGCATAAATTCTGTTTAAATAGAAATATGAGTGAGCAGAATAGTTTATTTTGAAGAAAATTGTGTTTTTTAGCCATCTTCATGAATATATGTGTATATAAAACAAAGTGCTATATTTAAAAGTTGACGTTTTATTGATTCATTTGTTGCCTCGCTGAGATATCCATCTAGTTTATAACTCGTTTCTGAAATGGAATCAATAAACAGGCCTGTTAAAGTACATGAGAGCACATGAGGATATTTCTACACTTCTTCTACTGAACCTCTATTAAACATACAACACAGCGCTTCATTAAAGCATTGCTTCATCTTAAATGAGATATGAATGAGCAGTTTGCTGTAAGACTAAACTGCAAGACTAGAGTTTGTTTTGAGAGCAAAAAGGAGTGAGAGGGGCAAGTTGTCACACTTCATTTAGCACACGCTGACCCATATGGGGTAAGTTGTCACATAGGAACTTGCTGTTTATTGACACTGGTTTGAGAAAAAAAGGTAAACATCTCTATTAAATATATTTTATTGGCTTTTAATGGATTTTGTGTGAAACTTAAAACTGTTATGACACCGAACGATTCATGAAACAGCTTTAAATCAGATTATAGATCAATAAAATAGATGTAAACCAACATCTGTTTATTAAGGTGAAACACCATTAAACTGCAGAGATGATGGTGAAATACTGAAAATACACCGAAGCTACTTTATTCAGACTATAAACTTTCTTTAATAGGCTGTTTTATTAGTCTTTGGTTACTGGATGAGATGAGAAGTACTGCTTAATCAAGTCACACTAATTAGTAACTGCGTTTAATATAGACTTATCTCAACATAAAGTCCAACCTTTGAGATGCTCCATCTTCATTTTGAAGCTCTAGATTGGATGAACTAGTGACTCATCTGGGTCTGTTTTTATTTCGACTTTTGGGAGAAACATCTGACACGAACATGATGCTTGTATTAAAACACAAAGTTAAGTCTCAAGGGCCCGAAAGGAGGTTCAACCAACTCTAAACATGTAATGTTAACTTACCCTGAGATGGGAAACTCTTGAGATCTTAATTCACTGTTTTAAAATCAGAGGTGAAAACTGGCAGAACGGTAAGTTATTGAATGAATATTCATTTTCATGATCTCCCACAGGCAAAATAAAAATAAACATGAAGTATAAAACATAATTCAATCAGGTAAAGCTTTAAGCACATAAAATGTTCATGGGTGTACGCTACAAGACTTTACAAACATTTGAAATATATAATATAAATATCATCCAGTGTCTATTTCAATGTGCAGCAGCTTTTCCACAGTCTAATACTCTTTTCACATAATTAAAACTAGTTTAATCCAAACAGTTCAATTTCTTAATTAGAGTAGCTTTATGAAATAAACATTTGACTTCTACTCTTCTTCTTGACTTCTAAGAAGACTCACAACATAATGAAGAACAGATGAAAAGGATGGCCACAATACCAGTATTGGAGGAAAAACAACTGCTGTTTTGTGTTTGAAGGACACTGGACATTTAACAGCTGTCCATACAGTAAACAGCTTCATTTTCGATGGGTCTGTGCTCATTTAACTACACAAAAATGATCAGAAAGAGCGTGATAGCAAGCCACACTTTCCTTACCGCGCTGCATACATGCAGCTGTCTTACTCTGCATCCCTGATGTTACAGTGTCTCACAGAAGTGAGTACACCTATCACGTCTATTTTATAACTTTTCATGTGACAACACTGAAGAAATGACACTTTGCTACAATGTAAAGCAGTGAGTGTACAGCTTGTATAAGTGTACATTTACTGTCCCCTCAAAATAACTCAACACACACCATTAATGTCAAAACCGCTGGGCACAAAAGTAAGTACACCCCTCAAAGAAAATGTTTTGCTTTACATATAAAATATGGTTGGTGTCCAGAATGTTGCATTTGATATTAGGTGGACAGCTGAGGAGTTACCATGTAAATACACTGGTGTTACAGTGGTGCACCAACTCCACCAACTAGAGATCCAACTCTTCATTTAGATTCCAAAACACCAAGAAAAGCATTGTCCCTCATTTCCAGGTTAACATAGTCTTCGATTAACCTCCTTTCTGAAACGGGTCTCTGAGCTGTAAAAGAACAGCATCTAAACATGATCATTTTCCTCTGAACAAACCATGTCACGCTTGAGTATGTCCTACACAGAGTGTGTCCCAGCGAACAGATGTTCTCAGAACGTTCTCTCAAAGTTATGAACAAACCTTCTTCCAGTAACATTAATAGAACGCTTGTTCAAAGTAATCTGCTCTTTAATAATGTTCTCAAAACATTTTACTTATACGTCCTTCATTCATTTTTTTCCTTCGTGAATTAATTTTTTATTTTAGTTGGACATGTATCATTTTTTAAATGTTACAATTTGTTTCAGAACGTTCAGAGAATGTTCAAAAGTAGCATTCACATCATGTTTGCAAACTGATACAATAGAGTGGTTCCTTAACCGTTGAATAACAATAAAAACCATTTTAAAACATTACAAAACTGGACACTTTGAACATATAGTTTCAAAACTCAACAGGGACATTAATAAAATGTATTCAGCACGTGTCCTATATGCTTTTAAAATACAGCAGACTCTCTCAAATGTGTTTGTAGTGCTGAAATACTCGTAGCAATACTGTACACTAGTTTTAGCAGAATGTAATATTAACACAGATTGATATGAATAGACCAGATGAGATGATATATGATGCTGGGACGCCACCTGCTGTCTGACCTGCTTCAGCTAAATGAGGAAAAGTTTAATAATATTAAATCCACATAAAACCAAACATGAACTGATCATGCCTTTTACATTCCAATATATATTGTGTTTTATTTGTATTCTTAATTATAATTAAGTTGTGGTGCACAGTTTATCTGTCATCATCAATCTTATATTATTTATTATAGCTTACTATATCACATAGGCTACTTGTATAAGTATCATACATGCAATTGTATTATCAAATATGATTTAAGGCACTGCAGGGAGAATATATACTTAAATAAATCTTGAAAAAGTCCATGTTATTATGTGGTTTGACATTACAGCAAACGCGAAGGAATGAATTATTAAGTTCTGCTTCCATCTAGTGGTTTTGTGTTGAACTTAAAAACATTTTTAAACACCCAGCTGGTTCCAAAAAGCTTTTAAGGTGGACTGTCATCTCTCTGAACTCGAGGACTGACTGAAAGCTGCACGTTTATTAATAATGCATGCAGATATGAGCATATTGATTCATATATATGTCACTTCTGAACCAATATCTTTCTTTCTCAGTCAGAGATTTAGCATTATTACGCATAAAGTCTAAAACATCAGAACAATGAAATCTAACTTTTGATCATATAATCAGAGTGAATCTTTATTTTTAATAACGCCATATTCATTATGTTCCTGTAACTCGGAACACTTTGGGTTTGTTCTTGGACAGCATATACTTTTTCTTTAAAGGGTCCCTGAACGACTAAATTAAATGTGGCCCATTAAACACGCAAGACAAACTATTTCCTCGGACACTGAGCGGTAATCCACTCATAATGAGTTTTTGATGGAGTTTGAGTGCACACATGAAGCCGGTTTTGAGAAGCGGTCCACCTTAACAGCACCGCGGCTCGGCTTTCCCTTCAATCCGGTCCGCATGCGCCTGTTCCCCGCAGCAGAAGCTCCAGTCAGCCGCCTCCTATCTCTTCTCTCAAGATGTCCTCAATAACCTGTTATACTGACATATCACTGCGCTTAATCTTAGTCTAGGAATGGAGTTTTAAAGTTGTATACGCCACGTGAATGTAAATTGCACATAGACTGATAAAGAGTTGAATAGTAATCGTTAATTGGGTCGTAAGTGTGCTGTGATGATTGATGATTGTCTGTGGCTCTGCTCCAGCACTCTGCTGCGTACTAGATTTGGCTGCAGCAGATCAAAAGAGATTCAGGAAAGGGGTGGTCCTGGGTTTGAGCATATATAGAGAGCCGGGGTTCTCTCTTCTAAGACAGAAGGAGAGCTGAACCCCGAGGAGAAGGTGACAGAAACTCTCCAAGACCACTTTTAAGACTCTTCTCGTGATTTTGCTGCTAGAGATCGTTCTATTAGGCTTTTTCCATTCGAAGGTCATTTTAAGCTCTGGATTTGTACCTGTTGCAGTTTTCTGGTTTTGCTTCGGCTTTTGGAGTCAGATTCTCAAAGAACTGAAACTTTGTGAGGATTTCCATCGGGTGCATTATTATTTTGTCATTCCACTCTTGAGAACCCAACGGAAATATAATGTCTCTTTTGCACCTCATACTGGGTTTCGTTGCAGCCCTGTGCGTAAATGCGGCGCAGAGCGCGTGGGAGGAGAGCACCGTGGTGCCGGTCCATCTCGAATCCCACGACACCGAACCGATCCATACAGCAGAAGCACGGGAAAAGCAATCCGAGAGACGCATCTATCGCTTGGACGTCTTTGGAAAGCAGATGGTGTTGGATCTGGAACCGGACCAGACCTTTTTAGCGCCTGGGTTTGTGTTCCAAATGGTCGGGAAACCGGAGTCCGAGGAGTTTGACAGCGCTGGAGAGGCGCGGTGCTTCTTCTCAGGAACCGTGAACGGAGAAGAACTTTCCGCTGCGGCGATCAATCTGTGCAACGGACTGCGAGGCGGCTTCTATGTCGGCGGTGAAGAGTATTTCATCCAACCCGTAAACGCTAGCGGAGAGGCTTCAGATGGAGACACCCACATCATTCGCAGAAGAAAACGGGGTATCTTGGATGAGGAAAACGGTCCGAAGTGTGGGGTGAACGAAGAGGAGGAACGCGTCACCGAGAAACCAACCAAATCTGACACAGAGCCCATCCCATCTGAGTCGAAAGGTAGATATTGCAGAGTAAAACGTTATATGTATCGATCTTGTACCTAGGAAAGTTTCGTTCTACTTTATTATTACTGAGATTTTTTCCGGTAATATTTCGCGCACGCCTCCGGTATCCCGAATAAACTCGGTGACTCCGCGTCATTCAGTGCGCGCTGGCGCATGAGCAGCGATTTAAGCGGAGCTCTGCGTCTGCATTAACGCACTAAACACCAAATCACGAAATTTAGTTAGGAAATGCATCAACTGCAAATAGCACACATATTCTGTTCTGCCAGCCCGTTTAAACGCATCTTAAAGAATACACTTTTTTCTTAAGCGCAGACGAGCCGTCTCCAAAAGCGAGGCGAGGGTTAACTTGGAATCTCTTCACATACGCAGGAGGAGGGAAGGGGACATAGGGGTGAGGGTTGGGGGAGAGGGAGGCGGGAGAGAATGGGCTGGAGAGACGGGGAAGTTCTCCTCCTGGTACCGCATATTGCGCAGATCAGCACCGGAGGACAGTAGAAGGATTGTGTTTCCGCCAACGTTTCTCGTGAAAGTGCGCAGGGTTTGGAAAAGTTATTAGCAGGGCGGAGCAGAAGCTTAGTCAAATGGAAAAGTAAGCAAGCTCAGCACTAACTCCCAATAGCTTTCTATCTTTTTACACAGTTCTCAGCTATTTTTTCAGCTATAAAACACCATTTTACTTTATATTACCAATCAAATTTGCATTTAGGTTAAATAGATTTGAGGCATCTGTGCACTCATAAAAGTGGACACGCATTTAAAATAAAACCTTTAAGTTTCAAGAAAACCAAAAATAATAATGATAATCGATGACGTCATCTTGCACTCATAGGCGCCTACAAATGTAAAAAAAAAAACACTCTCTAAATAAAGTCCCTCCTCCTAATATCACCTGACGCTGACTAGCAATAGAAAGGAAGGAGGAAATGATGGTTAACCCATGTAAGTTAAAGCCTATTGGCTTTTGACATTTTTCCCTCTGGTAAATCTGATTTAGAGTTTCACTTTTTTTTCTAATTTAACCAATGGCTTTAATTATTATCTTCTCATCCTTCAGCACACCACAGATCTCGGCGCTTTGTGTCCACTCCTCGCTATTTGGAGATCATGATTGT
>QVTF01006896.1:0-26670 GCA_003573665.1 Oxygymnocypris stewartii
GAGGGTCATGGGAACGTGTGTAAGCCCGCTGGGTCCCACGGTGGGCAGAATAACCTATTCTTAGAGTCTCAGAGGACCGCTAGGCCCATTTCAAGCCTTTTCCTCACTGACTGCGATTGTTATTATATTAAGTTATAAGATATTCATACATTCACATGATTTCAGATTGGGCATTTATGAATGTTCAATATTTAAGATTCTGTAGTGTAAGCTACATGCCCAGTATGTGGAGTTCTGTGTTTTTATTATGCAACCAAAAAACAGCAAAAGTATTTATATTGTAATAAAAAATATTAATGTCTACTTAAAATAATTGATAAAACTTTTTACACCATATATTATTACACAATGTGCCAAATATGTCAGCAAAAGTTTTAGACTAGCAAAAAAAAAATAGAGCAGTGTATGGTTGTGTAATGAAACGTGTGAGAACTACGTCCTTGAAAGACTTATTCACAGTGCAGTTTTATCAGGCAATTTATTTTTGTTATTAAAAATTTAAAACAATATTTTTTTTAATTACAACCAAATAATTTTTGCTCTCACAGCATGTTTGATTGCAGAAAAAAGACAAGAAAATCCATACCAGTCGAGCATCTTTTTAATGAGTTACCTTTTAAAATGTCAATTTGGTAACGAAAGAATGTTGGATAATATTAAATTATTTATTCCGTAAAAATGAATATAAACAGCTATGTTGGAAATCTGTATTTATTCTCTCCTTCAATTTATCCATTCATCCATTTGAAACAGGAACAAAAAAAAATCAGTCACGCAGAGTCTGATAGGAGAGACATTTAATCTTTAAGCACACATAAACCAAAGAAAACAATCAAAATCTGACATAAACTAATCCTTGACCCAAGCCTCTGTGATGAGGATTCCCCAGATCTGAAATTTTCCTTTACTTCCCTATGTACATAACCATTCAAAATGCTATTTCCAATTACTTGTAGCCAAATGTGTCTGCAGACTATTATCTATATTTATTCAGTGTTTTAGTTTTGTACACCTATTTTCGAATTCATCTCGTTTCCAACCGTATCTGGATCTATTATTCTGAATCTAATGCAACCTGCATATGCACGTGCGTATAATGACAACTGTGAAAAGCACTGCGAATCCACACCAGGACATGAAAACGAAGCGATTCCAACATGTCAAATCAGCTGCAGCAGAGCTGAGAATTACAGCTGTATTACACAGCAGGTCAGAGATGTACAAAAAGCTTTTGCTCAGTGAATGACAGAACAAATTGTCTTAGTATTCAGGAATGCATGTACAAGGTCATGATCTCGGAGGCTTAAAACACACACTCAAACACACTTCCCTCATTTCTATTCCCAACTCCATTTGCCGTGTCTATTGAGTCAGTACACGGTCCAATTCACTATACAATTTCTTCAATTTACAAATGTATTTTACAAGATCAAACATTTCATCTGAAGTAAATACAAACTGAGACATTCGATTCCAGATTTGCCCAGAGCAAGAACTCCCTGACATTAGATGCAAGCACACATTTATACATTTATTTTCCACACACACACACACACACACACACACACACACACACCACACACACACACACACACACACACACACACACACACACACACACACACACACACACACACACACACACACACACACACACACACACACACACACACACACACACACAATCCTGCTGCCCTCTAGTGGTCTCAAACAGGCTCATTTGGATTATTTAGGATGTGTTCATTTACAAACAAAAAAAAAAACATTTCAAGTAAAAGCTCCACCGTTGTGCCTTTCAATCGTAATTAGCCGTCATTTTAGCAACCATAAAAACATAAATATCAACAATGAAAGAATCCAGTTTATGCTTTCAAAATTCAAGGTGCCTCAGTGTAGTGTACTCCCCCCTCCCATGGTCTAGGAAAAATCAAATGATCGGTTTCATCCTAATTTAGAGCAAGTGCAGAGTGGGAAGGGAAGACATCAAATCTATATCAGCCTTTAGGAGCTGTGAAATCTCTGATCACATAAAGTTTGTTGAATTGGCTGATTCTGTCAAAATCCATCATTCACAAGGAGACCAATGATTAAACATGTGTCAGTCTGCTGGACACGTCGGTGGGGGCGAGAGCAACTTGTTGTTCGATGGAGCAACAGTTGCTGTGAGTTGTCTACTCCTCATCTGCGCTCTTCAGCATGAGGATCGAATTATAAATTTTAAGAGCGGGTCCCAGCTTGATGCTCAAAATCTTAACAATGTCTGATTGAGTAAGGAGCAGGAAAGCCTCGCCATCAATTTGCTGTAAGGAAAAGGAAAACAAATATCTTAAATGGATATTTACTTTGTCAAAGAACACTCACAGACCAAAACTAAATGAGCCCTACATATACTACATATATACAGATATTATACTTTTATTCAGTAAAGATGCAATAAATCAATCAAAAGTGACACTGAAGACTTTAAAATTGTTATTAAATATCCAAAGAATTCTGGAAAAAATTTATCGTTTAAATAAACAGCACACCTTTTTAACATTGATAATACGAAGACATTTTTATTTTGTACTAAATACTCATTTATGAATTCTGATAACGTGACACTGAATACTAGAGCTGAAAATTCAGATTTGCCATCACAGGAATAAATTACATTTTAAAATACAATAAAATATAAAAGCATAATCTTAAATTGTAATATAAATGTTACAATGTTACCGTATTTTCTATCAAAAAAAACAGCCTTATTTTAAAAAAAAATACTTCTACAAACATTTTAAATATCTTACAGATGCAAAACTGTTGAATAGTAATGTACATAGAGAAGGTACTTCTGTTTTTACATTCACCTCTTTCCTAAACGAGGCAGCATGCTCTCTGCAGCCAGGCAGCCCTCTAACAAAACTTGCCACCTGAAAGAACAACATCAACAAAAGAGACCCGATAAACATACATACGTTTAGAAGACCTCTTTAAAAGCTTAAGCAAACTTTTCCAGAATGATCAAATGTCACCTCTTCTGTGTTCCACTTGGCCACACTCTTGGCCGTGAGACCTAAAGCTTCAGGCAAGAGTTTGCCATGCTTTTCCCAACACAGATGAAACCTCGGTGGCTCCCATCCACAAAACACAGACTCATGCAGGATCTGCTGAAGAGAATCTGCAACACAAACAGACATGGTTTGCAAACATGCCCACAGCAAAGAAAA
Organism: Oxygymnocypris stewartii; assembly: GCA_003573665.1. Lineage (NCBI taxonomy): Eukaryota > Metazoa > Chordata > Actinopteri > Cypriniformes > Cyprinidae > Oxygymnocypris > Oxygymnocypris stewartii. The sequence continues at coordinate 3,210 of QVTF01006896.1, forward strand.
TGATACTAGTTAAAAATACATTTGGCAAGTTCTTAGAAATGTATTTTTGCATTCATCTATGTTTCATATGGTGTTGAACATTTCAAGCAGTTTAAATGTCTTGATTCTTTTGACTTGTGCAACTATTAGTAAAAGTAATATTTGATACATGCGAGTGTACACATCTTAATATTTGCACACAGAAAAAATAAAAATAAATAATATATATATATATATATTAGGGGTGTAACGATACGCGTATTCGTACTGAACCATTCGGTACGAGGCTTTTGGTTCGGTACGCATTATAAACCGAATGATTTGTTGGACTAATCCTATTAAGTTTGGAAAATAAAAGTTTAAAGTGTGTGAAATATCAGTGCCACTGCGCTCAACGCAGCCCAAACGACGTAACAGACAATTGCTGGGGTGCGTCAAAAGACGATGATCTTGTATCGATGATAGACATAGATATAGTCAAAAACATCAATTAACGGCAATATTAAGAGGATTTGGCATTTTCAAATAATGTAGGCCTGTTACATTCTTATTTTTATTAGGCCTATTATTATTATGAAGTTACTTTTATTATTAAATCATCCAAGTGGCTTAATGCATGGTTTCTCCTTCTGGAGCATCAGTAAGTGTTGGAATCTTCTGTAATAGTTGCACATGAGTCCCTCAGTTGGAAGCAGGAAGTTTAACTGTTCAGGACAAACAAGGGACTCATGAACAACTATCACTAAACAACACAACACAGCTGTGGGTCATTCAGCTAAGAACACAGTATTAAGAATGAAGTATAAGTAAACTTTTGAACATTGAACATTTTTATAAATTCAACTATTATTTTCTCTTGTGGACTACATGTAAACATCTTTTATGTGAAATATCTTATTCAGGTCAGTACTAAATAAACAACAGCATGCATTTTGTATGATCCCTCTTCGTAAAATAATCAACATTTTGCAGATTTGCAGAATCTGCAAAATAGGTGTATGAATTAGGTGTATGTAAACTTTTGACTTCAACTGTATATATATATATATATTACATATTTTAAACTTTTTGACATTTAATAATTGTTTAATAGTTGCTTATAATGGAACGGGGGTATTTAAATGACTGTATATAAGAATTTTATTTAGACTTTATTTTTGAATAAACTTAATACAGCAAAAAAAGATGAGCATAACTTCATGTGCAACATTCTTAGAGCTTATGGATTATCCGTAAATGCTAATTAAGACAAAATATCACAAAATCTGATCAATGTGTACCTTTTCCATCAACTTCCTGCTTCACTTGAGGTGGCTTGACACATTTAGGAGCGCTGCCAGACCTGAAGTACAGGAGGAATGAGAAATGAGGAGTGAGTTGTGTGTGTGTGTGTGTGTGTGTGTGAGAGAGAGAAGTAAAACTGAACGTGACTCATGACACTCACACAACGTGCTCACGCACTGAGCGAGCTGGTGGACAGACGTCTGTGGTGGTGTCAGGAGGTTCAGGGGTGCCGGCGCTGGGTGTGGAAGGGTGCATCTGAGTGAGCGTTTCAGCACGGCGGTGACGCGGAGGTCCACTGAGCGTGAACGGCCTCTCCCCGCTCAGTCTATCCGGCACAAGTCCATCCTTATTTAAATTCACATCTGAGTATGGACAGCTCACCGCCCTAAACATGGGAAAGAGACTCGTTTGCATTTGAATGATTATTATGGGTTGTATTTGCAACAGTATGTGTATAACTTACGTGTAATGTGTGCCATACCGAGGTCCTCTAATGTGTCCGACTCCATTGCATCCTGGGGTTGGGCAGCCTTGTCCTGGAGGCAATGGAGAATCTCTAGGACCTGGTATAGATACAGATACGAGTTTGATTATAGTCTGGTGGGGCCATGTGTGGAAACACTGTATAAAATGTGTCGAACAGTATGTTACCGTTGGGGTGTTGTAGAGGATGACCTGTCTTCTGACACCAGCCTACTGGGTGCAGATCTGGGCTATCAGCATCTAGCCAATAATCATACTCCTCACTCCAGCCATCAAAATGGATCTATATATAAATACACAGAGAGTTAGCAATGATATACAGTATACTAACTGTATTAGCACATTAAATACTACTAAAGTGAATCACTATTAATAAATGTAAATTAATAAATTAATTAATAATAATCATTTTCATGTTGGTTTTTAATCATACTCATGAGAAGCAGATATATTTGTACGTAAACCTTGATTCTGTGGTCTTCTACATCAGAGATGGTGGTTACACGGATAAGCATGGAATTACGTTTGTCCACTACCTCCAGCTTCATCCCGACTTGGAAGCCATGCGGTGGTCTCTGGATGGCCAAAGATCAAAAGTCATTTAAAATGCAAATAAAAACAAGAAAATCATAAATAAATAATGAAATGTCCAGAACTTTGAACCAGATCAAATGTGTTTTATTTTTTTTTAAATTTTATTTCCATGCCGACTCAGCACTTTTGCATCACAATAACTAATTTAAAATAACACTGCACCAATTATATATGATTGAACTATACCTCTCATGGTTCAGTGGGGTAAATCAAACATCACCTGTTTAAAGGCTCGTGCTGGTGCAGCCTGGGCTCCAGTTTCCTCAAGGTACTTCTCCCAGGTAAAAACCTTGGGAGGCTTATAATCTAAGACACAAAAATAAACAGACGTTAAATAACCTTAAAACCACTAGTCATCATGCTCAGTTTAAAAAAATTATACTAATACATTTTAACTGAATAGAAAATGTTAAGTACATCATAAATTGTAAATATTTTAATAAGATAGTATTATTTATTTTGACTTTAGCACAATGTCAAATAAAAGCGAATCATTTAATGTTGGAAACAACATTTCGTGTTAATAGCAGGGCTCTAGACTCATTCTTCCCACTGGTCGCACTTTTGAGACTAACTTTCTCATCTGGTCGCACGAGGACATAATTTGGTCACAATTTATTTTCTTCTTTTTTTCTACAACATTTGATTAATCAGTGCATGCTGATGAGCTTTTATCATAGTATATAGTTATATGGTAACGAAAGAGTTCAACATTTCAACTCATTTTTTTTTCATCAGTATTATTTGAGATTTAATTTTGTGAACAGGAATTCCTTTTTTGCTGTGTTATAAACTGGACTTCATGCGCTTTCACTTTTAAATTTGCAATCTTGGCGTCACGTTTTACAAGAAAAGATAATTGTCTATTTCGCTTAGATCTATACACCTTTCACTTTTTAAGACTAAAACTAAATATGGATTCATTGTTATTCGTAATTAAAAAGCACAACAATAATAAAACAGTAGGTTACAGTGACCCTTGAGCAAGGCACCGAACCACCAACTGCTCCCCGGGCGCGGCATCAGGTGTTCACTGCTCCAAGTGTGTGTGTGCACTTGGATGGGTTAAATGCAGAGCACAAATTTCACTGCTGGTTATACGGCGTATAATTGTGTATGTGCCAAATAAAAAATTCTTCTTCAGTGACAAACTAGCTTACATTTATTACATTTATTGACAAAAACGAACAAGACGAGGCACGGCATCGAACGCATCACATGCGGTATTATTTACAGACTAATAAATTACAGAATGTTTAGCAAACACTGAGGAATCAAATAAATAATAATATATATATATAAAAAAGGAAAGCCTCTATAGCGCAACGTGAGATAAAAAGCAAAGATTAAAAGCTTTTCAAAACAAAAACAATAAGAAAAGTAAAACTAAACTGGCTGTCACTGACAGGACTTGTTTTTTTCCTACAAGAATACCAACATCTTCACCTTCTCTGGTTTAAGAAGGGGTCTTTTACTTTAGTTTGAAAACCAAATCATCCATTGCGCATCTTCACGCAGAGCACTGAGTATAAACCAGACTCTACTGAAGCGCTCGCGCTGAAAGAACCTCTCTTCACGTGATCAGTGAAATCTGACTCCTGCTACAATGTGCCGCGGCTCTGCAGACACTTTGGAGCAGCGCAGACCATGCACTCGCACAAATGCGACCATGCCAAATTTTAACTCGCACATTCTCAAAAAATGGTCGCAAATGCACAACCATTTTGGTCGCAGTCTAGAGCCTTTTTACAGTATTACTATGTATCTCACACAATATAAAATAGAATTCCAAAATAAAATGTGAAAGAAAGGTAAATCATACACTGACTACAGGGGTTGAATATTAAATGAAAAGAGTCTCACCTGCAGGTGTAGTGAGCATTAACTCTGCCTCCTCACAGTACCCTACCGGATGAATATATGGACTGCTGGCATCACACCTGAGAACAAACACAATTCATTTACCACCTCACACAATCATGGGCACACTCAAATGCTGAGAATTCTGCTCAGACACTATCTTACCAATAATCATGAATCATCCCAGTTGTCAAAGTGAACGAGGAGCCGGTTGTCGACAGCAGCACCAATGGTTGCGACACAGATGAGTGATGGGTTCTTCCTGTCAACGGCTTCCAGCTTCATCCCGGCACGGAATCCTGACGGTGTGACCGACTAAATATGGCAGAGAACACATGGTTGTGAAAGACTGCATGATCTTCAGAACAGAAACTAACACTGAAAATCTATTTCGTAATTGTGTGCATATGACATACTGAATTAAGACTCTTGAAGAGATGGGGGCCAGTTGACCCCTACAGTTCTTTACATATGTGTTCCAGTTAAACTCTCCATCTCTGCAGCCTGTAAACAAACAAACAAACAGATATTACAAGAACAGCATATGCAATACATTTTACAGTGTATTTTTGAAATAAACTGAACATTCTAGCAGCATGTGCAATGACATATGGAAAACATTTCCATTCCACTGTGCTACTTTTCCATTGTTTTTCCTTGTAAACACACACTAGATGATATGTTTGACTGTTGCACTCACATCTCGCTACTTTTGTAGTATCTTGAGCATGACAAAGCTTTCTAAAAATACAGCACATCTCGAGACCCTGTGATTTTTCCCCATTCCACTGCCCGCATCTCGCATTTGTCAAAGCAAATACATGTTCTGTCTGTGTGATAGCCGCTTAAGAGTGTCTAAAAAGCCTGCAGTTTTGTCCATTCTAAATATAAAACAAGAAAAACATGCTAACATAACCAACAAATTAAAATTGTATTATATATTTATAGTTAATAAATTATATTTGTATTATATTTCGATTCATTTATTTAATTATTATTTTTTTGTATTTATAATTTATTTATTGGGGGGTTCACTGATCCCCTGCTGATTTTGTACATTTGCCCACTGATAAAGAAATGATCAGTCAATAATTTTAATGGTAGGTTTATTTATTTTTTACAGTGAGAGACAGAATAACAACAAACAAAAAATCAAGAATAAACATTTCAAATAAGTTATCATTTGATTTTCATTTTAAAAATGTAAAACAAGTATTTGATTTTCTAGAGTTTTTTGTTGTTGTTATTCTGTCTCTCACTGTTCAAATAAACCTATCATTAAAATTATAGACTGATCATTTCTTTATCAGTGTGCATATGTACAAAATTAACAGGGGGTGAAATATTTTTCCCAACTGTATAATCAATGATCGTGTCAATTACAATACTATTACATTTGTTCAATTTCAGAATAAAAACTAGTAGACTATTTTGTAATCACCATTCAGAATAAAAATTGTGATTAAATGTTTCAACACGTAAGAAACAACTATAAAACATATATGTTACAGAGAACAAAAATAGAGCTCTGCACAAGAGCTGCTTTGCATGTTGTATCCTTGACAACAGATAATTTTTGCAGGACATCTTTATTAGTACATTAAGCACCTTTTGGCAGCAATAGCTTGAGGCCCGTTTTCTCACACCAGCCTGGCGGCTTCACATCCCATGAATCAGCATTTACCCAGAAGTCATAGCACTCAGGGTAACCATCAAAGTGAAGCCGAATCCTGAAGCCTTGTACCTGGAACAGAAGGGAAATATGTCCAAATACATATTTTACAATAAGCACAGCTAAAAACATATTTAGTTTTGTTTATTTAAAAATCCCATATCAAGTAAAAGCCCAGTAACTTTTGACTCTGGTTACCTCTGCAACAGTCAAAACGCAGAAGAGAGCAGGGTGACTGGGGTCCAATCCCTCTAACTTCATGCCAACTTTAAATACATTCCTGCTTTGAGGAAACGACTGGTGCTGTATTGCAAACACACACAAATAGAAATGATGGGATTTCACAGAATTCATAATTAAAATAAAAATCCCTCCAGCTGCAGAGTAACACTTTTTTTTTCTAATGAAAAAATGGATTGACATCAAACTAACCATCCTAATCATTCCATGTTACTTATATAACTGTGAACACACACAAGCTATATATGCTGTGTCTCTCACCTCCTTAAAAAGTTTAAAGGGAGCAGTAATGGCTCTCTCCTCCTCTAGATAAGCTGACCAACTCCAGGTTTTCTTCTTTACCAGAGGTGCTGTCACTATGAACACAGCATCAAATAGAGGCAAGGCGTATGACTTAGAAAAGCATTTAAGTGATTAAACAAGAAAAACAAATTATAATTGATAATACACAGGATAAAGGACAATTTGAAACTGAGTGAAAATAAACAAGACAAAATCTATCCATACAAGTTGAGATGCAGCAACAGAAAAATAAAAAGTATTTGACTAAACGAAAACTATTTTTATATTATGGCTGATTACAATAAATGGCCAGTTTTACAATTATTTCGTGTTTTGTCTAAGTAAAATCAAAGACTAAAAACTCAAAAAGTCAGTTGTTTAAATGCTATCACATCATAATGTAAATTGTGGATATTTATTTTTAAATTACATAAAGACAGCATCAATACATAATTAATGTGTTTAATTAGTTCGTGTTTCAGCATGCATGCGAGAGATAAATGAATATTACCAACCTAGTCTAGCAACTTTAGCTGCTCGTCTCCCCTTAGAGGACTTAACCTTCTCCTGAGAAAAAAATTGCCATTGAGCAATACAGTAAATTCCACTTTAGTACATCTCATTAATACTGAATTTGCTCTCCTTTGTTTGAGGTAGATGTGTGTATGTATTACCTCTTCCTCCTCTATGTTGTCCTCCTCTTCATCTCCAGATTCCATAAACATCTTCTTCTTTTCTCACACGTTTACCTAAACGTTCCCCTTCAACAGCCTCAGCTGGGGTTGACCTGCACACATACACCCAAATAATTAATACACTATAAACGGTGCAACTGGCAGATCTCAGTGAGTGCCAAAAAACATGTACCTGCCACTGGTGGGCTGTACACAAGGAGCGCTGCAATATTTGCCTTGTAGAAAGGATTCGCGTGAACCAGAGTGACCACATGACCTGCAGTTTGCAGTCGCCTCAGTCATTGGAACAATCGCATTGGGCACTGTACTCACACTGGGGCTTTCCACAGCGTTGTTGCCCCCTGCCTGCTTGTGGGGGTCAGTAGAAACTGAAAGAAAGCAAAGAGATACTGAGGTCCCAAAAACGAATTAAAGGGCAAATAATTTGGTAGGAATATGTGCGAGTTACAGGTACTCACCCACTGTACTTGTCTGATGCTCTGTATTTGACTGGGGCTTTGCAGTCTGATTTGATGTTTTGTTTTGCTCAGGAGAATGAGTGTTGCTGGTGCCTGTAGTTTGAGGCTGTGGGCCTGTAAGCTCTGCTTCTTTAACTTTGGGCTCCAGCTCTGTGACGATCTCCAGGTGCCAAATTCAGTCATCCGAAACTAAAAACAGACCAGTTATTGTTTGTTTTTTTGCATCAGCACATTCCTAATAGTCAATTATGTCCCTCACCCCACTCTTTATGCATCATATACATTCAATATGTGTACCTGAATGTCACTTCCTGGCAAGGTGGCTATGCCGTCCTTCCAGTCAAGAGCACTCATCATGTCAAAATCGGCCCCTGTGAGGACCATCACTCGTAGATGTCTCTGCCATCTTTACCAATGGAGGTCAAAAGAGAAAATATTAGACATGGCCAGGTGGACTGAAGTAAGCATCTTAAATTTGACCAAACTACAAATATGTTTTACTTATTCAGAGCTTGGCATACCTATTAAAATGTACAACCATTATAAAAATGCCAAAGGCATTATTTTAAGTTAAATTAGACTTTCTCATAATTTCCAAAACTGTGGGAATCTTGGTTCTCCCAACAACAACAAAACGTTGTTGAGGAGAAATATCGTAGAAATATGCTTAGCTGTTTCAGTGTACTTTAATGCGTGTTTAGTCTTGTTTTAAATTGTTTTAATGAGGACTTTGTTGAGGCCTTTGTTAAGTGGTGATGTAAGAAGCGCTGTTTCCGGGTCCAAGCCAACTTGCTTCACTTGAGAATACTACCTCAGCAGCCCTTTATGAGCACTGTTTATTCATATTAAACATTTAAGCTAAATTTTTTAAACTTTGTAGTAAGTTTACTACAGTCACTCATGCTCACAGCGTCCAAAACATAAATAATTTTTATATTTATATTTTCATTGTCTGGCTATCTGGGTTTTCAGTATGGAGCTAAAGGTTAGGGTTATACATTTTTTTGGTAGTATTATATCACATTGTGAGTATATTGGCACCTTTTGTTGTTTTATCGTGGTATCTGATTGAGCGTTTGGACGCGGATGCGGTGACGCGTGACGTCAGACTTAACGAGCGATACTGTAATTGGCATAGAAAACTTTGAACGCAATATAATATGAGACTAAGATACAAATGCTTTATTTACATATCTTTCTAATAAAAATAACTTGAGCTGTAAAAACTGATTATTTTATTCTGTCTATTGTCAGTGATCATAGGCCTAATCATAATCACTTCCATATGGCAAGAGGGTAGATGAAATTCGCTAAGACGCTTTTGATAAGGTAGGTCAGCACAAATTGTTTAAGTAAACAACACAGCACTGTTGTTTCCATTATTAAAATAAGACGGCTTCGCCTCGAAACCCGTATTTTGACTGCGGTTGATAAAACGCCCGCAACTTATGAAAGAGCTGCGCGGCGCTTGCGGTTCCAGTCAGATCGCTAGAGAGCGACTGCTGCTCGAGGACGGCTTGCACCAAGCACTTGAACGAGGACCAAAAATATGTTTTTCTACATGGTTATGGTGTCGATTTTTATGAGATAACTATGTATGTAGACTGTCACTGACACATTTAAACTACTTTGATGGTTACTAATGGAGAGGAAAGCGAATAAAAGTAAAGTTACACGAACAAGTTCAGCTTTTCCCTTGTTTTAAAAGAATCTCGTTAAATATGTGCGTTAAAAGCTCGCGGATGCTTGCGATGACAAGTTAAAACGCATATATCCACGATGAGTTTGTTTTCAAATAATAACGTATTTATTTAAGCACGTTATCATTCGTATACAGCAGGCAATTGTGTAATAACGTTCTTGACCTGCCTTTTATCATAAATCAAAATTTAATAGAAATCCCAGACTGTACAGTAACGTCGCCTCGGAAACATCACCTAAAAGCTCGTCTGGTTTAGTAAAAACGTTTGATTGGATATTTCAAGTGATGGGGAATTTATTCTTAGCATAAATAAAGTGCAATGCGCGAGCGCCCATTATTAGCATTCGACTGACACACAAATGGCGGAGCATAGCAAAGGGCCGCCGACACGTTTAAAGTATGTAAATTATAACAGTTCTCTAGTCTGACTCACATCGCTCGGACCTTTAACCAACACGGGGAGGCCAAGTGTACAACTTGTTTTTATTAAAACGCAATGTTTTCCCCTTCGTCAACAAACTCCTTACTTTCCCCTTGTCACGGAATGTCCGTTAGCCCGACTGATAGCCCCAGCTAGCTGTAACATTAGCAGGGCATCCCACAATAAAGCAAATCAACAGTTTCACGTGCTTTATCCAAAAGAAAAAACATTTCCCGAGACACTTTGAATGAGTTGCTATTCATCTGTATATAAATATAAAAACTCAGGTGCACGCAGACCTGAGGAAATAACAAATTGCATGCTTTTAATTTCTTCTGCACAAACTTGCCACTTCTATTTATCTTTACGGTTTTTAAACCTCGTTGAAAATAGCCGCAATGGTTGAAAAGTGTTAAACAAGAAATGCACTCTATGTTAATATCGTTGTTTACTGCGTGGGTGACGACGTTAACGACATTTATTGATAAACGTGCAACTCACCTCGTTTCTCTCTCAACTCTTATTTAGAGCTGGATGGTGGCTTTATTGCGCATGCGTGGATTAATATGTGTCTGTCCAACTTCTGCAGCCCAGATAAACTTAATCTCTACACACACACATATATATATATATATATATATATATATATATATATATATATATACAGATGCTCTTAATGTAATAAAGAACCAGAGCAACTGAGTCCTATAGTGTCCTTACATGACATCTAGCATTTACTTGTGCGCGATACTCGTTTGTTGGCGCTTGTTGCCATACAACAATTTAAGGCCTTAATAATAATACCGATAAGGAAAATGGATTTGATTCTCTAGGTTTTCCATACACTTTAAACAAAAAACCAGAGCCAGTATGTGGCGTTCGAACGGGGGTGCGATGATTCAGTTTTTAGTGCAGTCTTTAAAGTGCGTGCTCAATGAAACGTGCCGTTTCAAGACTAGGGTTTTAATATCATTTCAGTTTACAGTCATTGTAGAGGTGATGATTTGATTTCCTGTAACAATCACGTGTCCCGATTTTCTGCACAAATCTCGTTTGAGGGGCGTATTTTGGTCATATCCAATAAAACGAGAAAGGCAGGGCTTATTAATAAAATAACACCGCATCAAGTTGTAAACTGCAGTTCATAATGTTTACATTTTTACAGCCGCATTGTGGCGAGAGGGAAGACAGTGACGACGCCACAAGATGGCGGTGTGAGCTTAAAAAGTGACTTAAAAACCTTTTTTTTCGCAGGTTAGCACGTTGTTTTCAAAGTAGGTTTTGAGCCAGTTTAGGCAGTAGAGCATTGTAAAACATGATAAAATGGCAATAAACACCCCATAGAAGTCGCAAATGATAAATTCCAGCGGTCTCTGGGTTACAACTGTGTGCTACTTCTCGACCCAGATGCTACTTCGTGATTCAGGCCTCGATTTACAATAACTTACAGCGCTTGTGCACAACTCTGTAAGCATATAAGTTTTTGATAATTTAAATTAAAACTGAGATATTAACCTTTAACATTAACCCCGCATTTGCTTAAAATAACTTAATTGTTTCCACTCCAACATGGACATTCTTTTTCTGATAATACACTTTCATCAACACCACTTATCCATACCATCTGAACACAATACACAATTTCATTAACATTGAGATTTAATATTCATTCCATCTCTCAACTTTTACAATCCGACATCCGATGCAACCTGTAGTGTCACTTCTTATCATCACAGTATTGTCAGAACACCACTCGTTGTATTTTAGTACAAATATCTATTTCTTTATCAAATAGGGCTAAAAAAGGAATTAAATAAGTTAAAAAAAAACGAAAGTAATAATAATAGTCACATTTGAGACAAACTTTGTAGGCTTGTGCAAAAAGTATTGGTCCAGATAACATGTTTCATGTGTTCCTGTGGCTCAGTGGTAGAGTATTGTGTTAGCAGCGCAAAGGTTGTGGGTTCAATTCCTAGAGAACACACATACAGACAGTAAAATAATATAGCCTGAATGCACAAGTTGCTTTGGATAAAGCATCTGCTAAATGCATAAATGTAACATAAAAATTAACTGTGTTTCAGAGTTTGCTTAAGTTAAACATCGTTATAAACATGTCACACAAAATGTCTATTGGTCTGACAGAATTCTGTATTAATGTCCACGAGTCAGTGAGAGAATGTTTTCATTGATGTAGGTGAAGCCAGGAAAGGTTGCTTCATGCTCCTCACACGCTCTAGCGACTGTGGAACAGGCATGTTCTGTAAACCGAGGGTCAATGTTTGTGAGGTCACCAGGGCCAGACTGAAATACAGACATGTAAACAAATAGAAATTATTTACATGTTATCTGTATGAAATAATCTCTCATCTCCCATACAATATTTACTCAACCTCACTTTGTTCCAAACATGTATGCATTGGTTTCTTCTATGGAACACAAAAGAAGATATTCTTAAGATGTTTTTGTACATACAGTTTAAGTCAGCATTTTGAAACACAGTGACTTTCATTTGTATGGACTAAGAAATAAAAACCAAGAGAGAAAATATATTTTGAAGAAAGTTTGTCCATGCAGTGAAAATAAACATTGACTTTCATTATATGCACAAAAAGCTTGGGACATTTTCGAAAAAAATCTCCTTTTGTGTTCCACGGAAGAAAAAAGTTGCACTGGTTTTGAAACAGTAAACATTTTCATTGTTAGGTGAATAATCCTTTTAACAACAAATACGTTAATAAAAAAATAAAACTAAAAACTTACCAGCAAGGGAAACATAAGGAGGAGGAATTTGCTTTGCAACAAGTGCATCCCAATTAATAGATGAAGAAGAATGGATGAGACCGCAGCTCGTCTAAAAGCCAAAAAGGGCAAAATGACATTTAGCCACTCACAAGACAAATGATTTTCAGATTGTTCGTGAATGTGTGTGTGCTTGTTGGTTTACCAGGTCACGTTTTGCTCCTAGTCTCTTGGCCCTGTCCCTGTTTAGCAGTCTCTTCAGCAGATCTCTGGCTGCACTAGACACTCTGGGTTTTAATACCAATGGCTGATAAATAATGTTTCTGGAGCATCTCAAAGACGATCTGCATTGTAGAAAGGTGGCTGGAATGAGAAAAAGTGGTGGGTGTAAAACACACCTGTCTACCTATATAATTTATTTAAATGAGCATTCTTTGGTGGTTTTGTTTACAGGCCATAGAGCATTTCCATGAAGAACAGCTCCCAAACCCCACCAGTCCACCGTCCTATCGTACTCCTTCTGCAGGAGGACCTCAGGTGCTAAGTACTCTGGCGTTCCACAAAAGGTTTTGGTGGTGCCACGTCCACTCATTCCCTTCCTTACACAAGCCAAAGTCTGTCAGAACCACATGACCTGCAGAATCCAGCAGAATGTTTTCTGGTTCAGGTCCCTGTGAGCATGTGAAAGAGATGGATTACTGCAAATCTGCTGGAAGTTAGTGTTCATTTTGTTCTGACTAAGCACATATGAATGGGACTTATCTGCATTATAGAGGCACAGATATTTCAGAATGTTGGTACCTATAGACAATCTTCAGGGAGTGCAAGTATCCTAAAGCACAGGCCATTCTCAGCAGCATAAAATCTGGCTCTGGGTTCTCCAAAAACCCCCTCTCTCTGCAAATGGTAAAAGAGCTACAAAAATGAAATAGACAATCATTAATACATGCAAATCAGTCCTATTTGGATTTGCCACAAAGTAATAAATAATTGAATGTCCCTATTTAGTAGCTAAGTAAACATACCTCTCCTCCACATGCATAGTCCAGCACTAGATAGAGCCTGTCCTTAGTCTGAAAACTGAAGTGTAGCTTCACCAAGAATGGATGATTAAGAGTCTTTAACAATACTCTGTGCTCACACATGACATTTACTTCCTGTACGAAATAATAACACAGTGAATACACACAGACACATTATGAATCAAATAATTATGCTCACATATTCATACAGTCATACTCACCTCCTTCCTTGTTAAGATGTGTTTCTGTAGAACTTTGACTGCGTAATATCTGCCATTTTCCCTGCGTGTGGCCAAGAACACCTAAGAACAGACAATCAAACAAAGGTTTAAACTATATTCATACGTTAAAGAAATACAAAGTGAGAGAGATGCTATAAACATAATACCTTGCCAAAGCTTCCCGTCCCGATCACCTTCAAGTAGTCAAAATCAGCCGCAGATACAAAATCATATTGAGATAAATATTTATGTGTAATTGTATATGTTTATATCCATATAGCTTGATATCTGAGCTCCCCGCTTACCGAGACTGTGGCTCTTCTGATTGTGGATTATCATAACAAACCTGGGAGAGAGATCAGAGAGAGAGAGAGAGAGAGAGAGAGAGAACGAGTCAGCAGCTTACTCCAGTGACATATGAAACCACAGCACAGTTCACTTCACTTCCTGTTACATCTTTAGATTACAGAAGGTCAGGGTTCCTCAAATCTTTCCCTGGAGGGCCAATCTGCTGCAGAGTTTAGCTCCAACCCTGATCAAACTCACCTACCTGTGATTTTCTAATGATCTTGAAGACTCTCTGATCAGCATGCTCAGATGTTGATTAGAGTTAGAGCTAAACTTTGCAGGAGTGGGCCAGATTTGAGGATGGCTGCTGTAGGTCAACCAGTACAGCAACTCAAATCAGCGCAGATGACTTGACCTTATGCCTCTGAAAGAACTGGAGACCTTTATTAATAGTTAAAGTAAGATATTGCTAATCTGTATGTAGGCCAAGAACACACAAGTGGACATCAACTTGTAAAATTCACTTACAGTTGCTGCTCCGTCATCTTCAGAAAGACTACCCTCAGATCGCAAGAATTCCATCCTGGAATGAAAGAAACCATATAGGAAAAGTGCAAGTGATTTAAACAAATGTTAAGCTTTAGTTTTATGTCTATATATTCTCCTAAAGCTGCCTCAAAGTCATTCAGCGCCTATGGAACAGCACTTGGCTACTGGTTTCACTTTGGAATGTTACTATAAGTAGGTCATGGTCTTAAAAGCACACTGATGGTCAATCTGTAATGACATCGTAGTGCAAAGGACTAATGTAATTTCTGATTTTTCCGCTGATCTTTGCTGAAATAATGAGTCAATCTTCTGAACTTTGTACTGGAATACATACAGAGCCATGTGCTGCTTCACTTTTAGCTCATGTAATGGAAAATGATGACTAGGATGAAACTCACTGTTGATATATAGGGTGGCTGGATCGGAGCTTCTTGTCCTTAATTAAAGCTGAGAAAATAAAAATAAATTTAATTAGTGAAATATCTGCACATAGTGGACACAGAACAACCCTTATAAGGGTGTGTCAAATACACATATGAAATATGTTTTCCCACCTTTACAAATAAAAAAGAATCACATTTCCATAGATAAATAAGCCTACATTTAAATAACGTTGTTGAAGTGTAAAAGTATTGAAATATTACATTTATTTTGGCAAATACTTTCTGTGGTATATCTGACCCAAAATCTCAAGATGTCTCTTTTATTAAAGTTTGAGAAATAGCCAAGTATTTGAGCTTACCTGTAAAATATGAAACGATTCCCTTCATTTTTGCGTAAGTGGCGGGACTTTTAACGTTAGCCTTTTTCACCATGTTTTCGACGAGAAGGACAGTCCCGGTTGACAGCTGTGACTTGTGAGTGCGTCGGTAGTCTGCGATCTTACCGGTCAGTTCTGGTTGAGGGCTGCCTCATGAGGGGAACCGTGGCCGGCTATTTTTTGCAGGACACGTGGTTACTCCTAAAAGCTGTGACGCCACTACGCCCGTTATTTGACACATAAGACTCTTGCTTGATTGGACAGCACCTGTCTCTTTCTAACATACTGGAAACTCAGCTTTAACTGAAAATGATTAACAGGAAATAACTTCTTTTTCGCACTAATGTGGTTGGACTTTGGTTGGAGGGTTTCATGACTGTTCTTGGATAGCGAATCCTACGTTTTTATACCAAAGGGGGAACCCTCATCAACATGTCTAGGCTCCTAATAAATTAAAAGTGATCGTATTACCATGTTGGCATGTTAACCCTTTCAATCATCCAACTTTAGAAGGGTACATAACAGACATGCCTGCTTGTCACCACAGCCAAATGCACATAAGCAAAACACACAGAAACACAGTCAAGATAAAAGTGTGAGGTTTGTGGTACAATTCAGTTTAGGGTCATGTCAGTTTCAGTTTAAAATAACTTTTGACCTTTGAATGGGGAACATCTGCTGTCTCTCATTCTTGAAAGGAAGTAGTAGTAAAATAACATATTTTATTACAGCATACTCTAAATTCTTGATTCAGATTCGTCATTCAGCATTCAAATATATTTAGCAATGCTGTATGACTATACATTCTGAAAACCAATATCCCCAATGAAAGCAATAAGATAAATTAAGAGTATCTAAAATAAAAGAACACATTGCAGATTAATAATGTTTAAATGTTTTTAAAATGTTTTAATTCGAGTAGTACTGCTGCAGTGTTTTTTTCAGTTGATAGACCAGTTGTTTTCTATGGCCTATATCCTGTATTTATTGTTTGCCTTATATAATTGTAATATAATAAATAGATATTAATTATCTATTTTAATATTTACATTTTGTGTGTACCACCCCAGTGTCTAAAGGTACTCAATCATGATGGCATGCCTAAAACCCAACCAAATATTTCAAATGTTTTTCTTTAATAATCTGGGATTTTTATTTCGTTTGACACTATTTCATTTCCTTGTACTCGCTTTAAATATCACAGAGGTGGGCAACACCCATGATTTATCAAGGCTATAACTCCAATAAATCCACTGATCTCTCTGATATCACAGAAGGGTGGGAAATTATAGAAATCTATATTTGGCAAGAAGAAGGTTAAAGGACAGTCAGCCCTGATTAGTTTTCTGATCAGAAAGATGACACTATAGGACACACAAATACACATGCACAGATCCATGTATCTTTGTCAAATTACCTCATGGTTTCTCATTGGGAGACAATCTAGAAACAAATTGTGAGTGATCTGGTGACCACACACACACATTTGTCAGAACTTAATAAGATATCACACCACTGTAGCTGTGGCACATCCCAAATCAACTCAATGCCTGATCACATGAGGTGCCTTGTTTAAGTGGTCATATTGAGCTACACTACATTTGCACAAGATCCTCAATAACATCATTGTAGATTTGTTTTAAATCTAAGCTTGTCTTGTTGCAAGACCAGAATCACATTGTGGCTAAATGTTCATTTTAAATTTCTTGTGTACATGATAAATCCAAAACACTCGAATAGTGCAAACAACGTGTCTCAACTTCCTTAACATTTTGTTTCTATGGTCCAACTTAATAAAAGACTCATTTATAATGAGTAAAAGCTCCATTAATTCCCATTGTGACCCTGGACCACAAAAACCAGACATAAGGGTCAATAAAAAATTGAAGGCCATAAATCAACAGCTTAAGGTTTCAAGTGATTTATGGATTTGTTAGGACAATATTTGGCCGAGATACAAAAATGTGAAATCTCAAATCTGAGGGTACAATTCTAAATATTGAGAGAAACTGCCTTTAAAGTTGTCCAAATAAGTTCTTAGCTATGCATATTACTAACCAGAAAGTATATTTATGGTAGGAAATGTACAAAATATATTCATGGAACATGATCTTTGCTTATATCATAATGATTTTTGGCATTAAAAAAATCGATAATTTTGACCCATACTTCTGACTGGTTTTGTGGTCCAGGCAGGGTCACATTTAGATTAATTTGGCTATATACCAACATGACAGGCAGAGGGTCATCAGACTGACTGTTTTATGCACAGTTTTAAATTGGTCTCCCAGCCTGACAAGGACAAACCAGTCAGATGGATTTTAAAGAGACCAGTTTGCATGCAGTTTTCCTGGACTGTGCTGTATTGACACCCGAGACTGCGCGCAGTGCGCACCCGTAGGAATTCCTGAGAGTTCACGCGCAGCACGAATCACGCCTAGATATCAAGGCTCGCGTAAACTCGGAAGTGTCCATACGTGGGTTGACAATCACATCATGCAATTTGTGAAACGTGTTGTAAACACACTATCAGTAAGCAGAGAAACATAATAACGCTACATGTTCGTGATAAATCTTGAACTAGTGTTGAGCGCAGTGACGCCGTGATTGCCCTCCCGAAGGAAACAGGAAAAAAAAAAACATAATCCGGAAGTTTACCGACACCTGCAACCATGATCGCCTTAACATGGAAAGTTTTCTCTCATCTCGGGAACTAGAAGCACCTCTAGCATCGCAGAGACATTGACAGCACCTCAAGCAGGTAACTTTCTGACGCTTTTCTATGCTGTGGAAATGTCCCGTTTGGACCCCAGATTTGTGGGCTGGAGAAGGAAAATGCCAAATGACGTATATTTGGCTTTAAAAACACAGCAAATCCGTTCACTCTTGAATGGTTCTTATTGGGAGAGATATCGCGATAAACTCCGGAACTTGTTCCGTTTAATCCGAAACGCTTATTCGAGCCCAAAAGTTGGTACAGGGCTGTTCGTTGGCTCGTTTGGTTTCATGACAGCTCGGTTCTGCGATCTGACAGAACCGGAGACCGAGCAGATCAGCGTGGACTTGAGTCAGAAACGTAAGACCGTCACACCCAGAAAAGCCCGTGTCTCGCACAGAAACTTGAGCTGCTTGTTTCTCGGTGTGGAAATGTCCAGTCTTGCTGTTGTGTTTCAAATACTTTATATTGCCGTATTTAGAGTCGGAAAGGCCTTTGTTTTAAGTATGGTCTGATGTAATTACACTTCCTACCTCGTAAATCGCGTCTCGTCAAACTGAGCTCGAGCGTGTAGCGCTTTCTAACTGAGCTACTGGTAAACATTAACTTTTAATGCTCGCCAAACCGTTTCAAACGTGTGAGTGAAAGGAAAGATATATACTAGACTTCTGAAGTGTGTTTTATTTAGTCAGAAAGTGAGATAAAACCTGCTAAACGTCTGTGTTAAGTCACTATAATTTCCCTTTTCTCAGGACAACCTCTGCAACTGTAGAAGAGTCCCAGAGAGCGATCAGGATCTGCAAGGTAAGGTCTGAAAATAAGCTTTATCTGAATAACTCCAGGCTCTTAACATGAATTGTCATAATGTTAGTATCAAATAACATGGCATTTCCTAGGACAACAGACTTATGTCTGTATCAATTCACTGCCTCTCTCTCACTATTTCTCTCTCTCAAGTTTACAAGTGTTTTATTGACATGAATGTTTGGCATACAATACTACCAAAACATCCATCATGCTGTATATACAGTAAATACATGATTTTTTAATTCTCTAATGCCAATTTACACTTTGACTGTGCACAGATGCATTTACGCAGCAATTACAACTGTATACTTGATATTAGGGTTGATGGTGTGTTAGCAGCTTAGCGCAGGCATAATTTTGTCTGGCTCGTCTTGTGGCAGCCAGTGTCGGGGTAACGCATTACAAGTAACGCGAGTTTACGTAATAATATAACTTTTACAAGTAACTAGTAAAGTAACGCATTACTTTTTAATTTACTAGAAAATATCTGAGTTACTTTTTCAAAAAAGTAATGCCAGTTACTTTTTTCCATTCATTGACTGACTGCGCTGTGTGAACACGATCTTACTGTAGTTCTAATCTAGACTAAATGTGAATGTGTATAACTCATCCCACTCGCAAAAAAACAGATTCAGTATTATCAAAATGAATTAAACAGTGAAATGCAAACTGCAGAATATGATGCAACCTGCAATAATTTAAATAACACAAATATATCGAATCTCATTTTATTAACCAATGTGTTTGCTGCTGACCTTTGATGATCCAGTTCAACCATACTAATAAGCAACAATACTTTAGATAAACTAGCAATTGTGTTTCGTTGTTTTTGTTGTTTATTGCTGAAGAGTGTTGAATCTTCTCTGTGTCTGCTGTACAGACGTGAATTTACTCTTTCTATGTGCAGCCTGTGGTTTTATTCATTACACTTGGTGTGAAAGGGCTTTTACATTTGCTATGAATATAACTTATTGGTATTAAAAACAAACAATCAAGCCCTGCTCATATTTAAAAAGTAACGCAAAAGTAATGTAACGCATTACTTTCCATAAAAAGTAACTAAGTAACGTAATTAGTTACTTTTTTAGGGAGTAACGCAATATTGTAATGCATTACTTTTAAAAGTAACTTTCCGCACAACACTGTGTGTGCAGCATTATGTCTTTTATGCTGAATTTTGAGCAGGAACAGAGCAGCCCCATACCAATGTTAAGACGCCTTAAATGGGGACGTATGACAAATTTACACTGCCAAAGGTGGCACTGAGGCACTTCTGAAGTGGTATTTAAGTGTCTTTACACAGACTGTTTAATACTGATCAGAGGTGCATTTACTCAGCAATTACAACTGTATATTGTGATCCTAGGGGTGAAGGTGGGTCAGAGCAGGTATAATTTACGCTTTTATCATATCTTTACACTCAATTTTAAGCAGGCACAGATCAGCCTAAACTTGGCTGTGTAAAGAAACCCTTATTTTGTTTTTGCGTACAGCCAATTATAAAAAAATATAAATGTTGACCAAACAGAAAACTCTGTTTTTTGTATAGTATTAATAAACATTACTTAATATATTGTTGTAACAAATGAAAACAGATTTTTCTCAGAAATAGATAAAACATGTAGGCTATGTAGTATAGAGTGAAAAGACAGAATAATATCAAATATGCAACATACAAAATAAAATACACTTTCCACAGACAATTAATTAACATTAAGTCACTGTTGTACCGAGTGTGTTTGAAGATCAAAGAGCTGCTTTCTGCTTTCAATCTAAATTTGGCTGTGACAGATGCATGAACGTCCTCCCCCGTAACATCTGCATTTGATCACTCTTTGACAGTGTAGGACAATAAGGAATGACATTTTCAGTATATTTCCCTCTTTTACTGTGGTTTTAAGGAGAACATAGGAGAAAGTGTTTCTCTTAATCAGCCTTAACAGTGAAACTCTTTCTCGCTCTTTCTTGTCTCTTTGGGACTAAATAGTCCACATTCCTGGAGTGTGCTGGGAGGAGAAAAGAAGAGTGTGAAAAACAATGCGAAACATGTTTAGACCTGGTGACTGAGTGTGTAAGTATCTATGAAGTAGAGAAATATATGAGTAAGAGGGAGTTAATGCAAACCCAAATGCTTAGAAAACTGATGGTTTTGATTCTGTATGTTGATGACCTCATAGCATGCAGCACCATTTTGATGTTATGAAAAGTTAAAGTTCCTCCCACAATCAGTGTGACCTTAAAAACAGGCTGACTGTTTCAAAAATCACTATATATGTGATATGTTTTCTTAAGATATGTGTTTTGTTTTACATTTTCATTAATTTCGATGAGCTTGTCATAGGCACAGTATCTGTGCTGACCTGTCCATCCCATCATTTGGGGTGTAACGTTCTCTGTACAGGATGTATAATTACAGTTGCGAGGGATTTGCTAAGGTCTCGTCATCGGATGCAATTCACAACATGTTTATTTAAATGTACTGCACACATTCGTCTCATAACATTGGAACGGCATGCACAGAAGTTATTTTATTACAGGTAGTCATAATCTTCGTCATCGTCACCTTCACGTCTGGAACAAGTGCTTGTATTTAACCTGTCTTACTCCTTGTTTTGGCAAGTGTGCATATGTGACAGGGTTCAGAGATGACATCCGCATGGTGTGTGCTTGGAAACAAGATCACTGCTCTTGGACGTGCCGATCTGTCCAAACATACACGCATGCCGCGCTCCGGCCTACTCTGTGTAGTGCTCTTCCCTGATGGCACAACCCAAAATTTTACTGTCAGTGTGAGTATAAGAGTGTATGCAGATTTCTTTGGATCGTAGGATGAGCGAATGTGTCTGTTAAAGCCCTAGAGAGAGAGAAGTAATGTGCATGTGTTCATTAGCTTGCCTTTATTGGCAGTCCGAGGGTGGAGATGGATATTACACTGGTGCTTCTCTTCTCGTGTTCCATATTGCACTGCTGCAACCTTGGCTTCATATTCTGAAGGACAGCCACCCACCCTCACGTGCACACAAGCACGTTTGTCAGGCAGAAACAGTCATGAAGTCAACAGGAAATAGGGTCTTATGATAGAAATGAGGGCAGTGGGCCTGAGGGCTCTGCTTGACAAAAGTATAGTAAGTTAAAATGAAATAGGAAAATTTTAAATGGGTATTAAAATGTTGATTCATGTTAATTGACTCGTGATTATTGACAGTGACTGATAACATTGACTGGATAATAGAAGTTGAGCTAATTAAATTCCATAAATTAATTCAAAATCAGTTTTTAAATGCTTAATTTAAATATGTAAACTTAATTATGAATATAGTTCAATGTTATCATAATTTCAGCATGTTTGGTTACATTTCATTTGCTATCATTTAATTATATTTTGAAAAATTAAATTTTATTTTATTCAGCCAAGAAAGCATTAAATTGAGTAAAAGAGACCATAAAGGGAGCTTTACAATATAACAAAAACAATTCTATCTAAAAAATACATTTCAAATAACTTGTTCTTTTAATCCTGAATACAACGTTTTCACAAAAATATTAAGCAGCACAACCATTTTCAACATTGATAATAATCTGTTTCTTGATCATCAAATCATCATATTAGAATGATTTCTGAAGGATCATGTGACACTAAAGAGTAGAGACTGCTGAAAATTCAGCTTTGCCATCACCGGAATAAATGACATTTTAAAATAGGACACAGTTGTGATAATATTCACAATTGATATGTTAAACCCTGAAGAATATGGTCACTTTATAAATATAGGTTTGGTAAACTGGTACAATTCCTAATGGGACAGCATGTGCTATTGTCTTGCAGAAACATGATGCTGGTCATCTGCTGTTCGACTTGGCTTGCGAACACCTCAACATAGTGGAAAAGCAGTACTTCAGCCTGCAGATCAGCGAGGACACATCCAGCTCTCCGGTAAATGAGTGTGTGGCTGCAAAAGAGCAAGTGTTTATTGCTATGACCCAGAAATAGAGAAAAGCAATGCCCTGTCTTAAGATACATGATGGCGTCAGTTGTTTAACTGATTAAATCTGTCATTTCAGAAGTGGCTGGACCCTAACAAGCCCTTTAAGAAACAACTGAAGGGTGAGAGAGAAACTACACACACACACACAGGCCCACCTGGGGTCCGTTCTTTGTACCTCACTTAATACATCTGAGATGATTCTAATCGTGATAACTGGTCTCTGGTTAATTTGGTTCTTCAAAAGTATTTGCGCATTAGAGTAAAATATCTGGATTAAGTTGTCTAAGATTACTGCGCGTTCTAGTGTTCCCCGAAAAGGGCAGATGTATCGATTCTCGAAATCACGTTTAGCAATGCAGAGATTGGCTGGCGGCAAGACAGCAACGTAATGACATCATATCATTAAAAAAGACACCTGACGAAAAGCCTGACAAATTTATGGACCTTTATAAGGAAACAGCTAAGCGAACAAAACTACATAAATGTGTATAGATATAAATAGATAAATGAAATGTGCTCTGTTTTTTATTTATTTGTCATTTTTTACATTTTCCCAATTATTTATATTTATGATTTCTAGTATTTGTACAGGATTTACATTTTTACTTCAGTGTTATAATTAGCAATTTATTTAATTTGATCTTTGAAACAATTTGTATGTGACCATTAATTACAGTTTCTTAAAAATCATGTTACCTGC
>QVTF01006897.1:0-26656 GCA_003573665.1 Oxygymnocypris stewartii
ATCTGGTTCCTCTCTCTGTCCTGGACTGTCTTGATGGAGAGTTTCCCTGAATTAGACGAGACCTAAGCCTGTACGCTTTAACCCCTAGTTCATTTCAGACTACACAAAGACTCTTTTTATGTTTATTAGCTCTGATGCTCTTCTTCAAACTCAGTGGCCGTGACTGTCGATGGAACAAAACCCTCAGCGATCCTCAAATGTCAGAGCTGTCTGAAACACATGACTGAAATGCCAGCGATATTTCAGCGAGTGCAAATGAGTCATCAGCACTCGCACACTCACCCGATAATGAGGAAGCCTTGATAAAGTGGAACAGATGCAAAGTAGAAGACAGAGGAGAACACGGCCTGTGGAAACATCAGCACAAACATCAGACAGCAGGCAACCCAAGCCATGCTATATTCATCCGTCCGGTCACTTCTCAGTAGGGCAATGGTATGACAGTAAAACAAATCATTACTACTAACCATTAGATGGCAATACTGTGTACTTTGATTATATATACCATGGTACCAAATTGTTACCATGTGCAGATAAAAGCGTATTGTACATGTTCAAGAAACTTTTGCACATTCAAAAATATATATATATAAAGCACCAAAATGTTACAATTTCCATAAAATATGGTTGTATCATGGTATATATACCATGGCCTTAATAATAACATGATAAATACCACGCTAGTAAATGATTAACATGTTCAAAGCTATGTTTTCTTTGTAAATGTCCAAAAACTATGGTATTACCATATTATCATGTTTGAAAAGATTTTTAATTAACATTTTATACATGCAAAATATGATGGTACTGCCATGGTATCATGTCGTAAAATAAATAAGATAATTATAATAATTAAAATAGACCTGCAATTATAAATTAATTAAAATAAAAAAATGATAAATATCACAGCATTACCATCTTAAAAAAATTACTATTGTAATTGTGTACACGCAAAATTATGGTTACCATGGGATTATATATATATATATAATATATTATATATCTCTCTCTCTCTCTCTCTCTCTCTCTCTCTCTCTCTTTGTCCTCCTGTCCTTGTCCTCCTCTCCCTCCCTGGTCTCTGCCCTCCCCTCTTCCTTCTCTCTGCCCTTCCCCCTTCCTGAATTCCGATCCCTCTCACAGTATTAACCCATAGTTTTCATGTCTAAAACAAGGAATTATCATTATACACACAAATTATGGCATTACATTGGGATCATTTTTCAAAAATAAATGAAGTAATTATAATAATATTAAACAAAATATGTAATGTCAAATAAATAAATAAAACATTAAAATTTAATTATAAAATATCACACTTTTACAATAGTATCGTCTTACAAATCATGGAATTACCATTGTACACATGCAAAAAATGTATGGTAATGCCATAGTATTATGTCCAAAAATAAATAATATTATTACAATAATAAACATAAATATTATATGCAATTTAAAAAAAGAAATGAAATATTACAGTATTACCATGGAACATGAAAAAACTGATAATACACTGCTATCGTGCACAAAAATCATACTAATACAATGGAATATGCTCATAAAAATATTTAATATTACAATGGTAGTTTGTTACCAGTTTTATTATACTAACATTAATGTGTGTTATACTAGGTTATATATGGTAGAGTTTTGCCTAATACAGGTGGTTGTATTTTTTAAACGTGAAGCCCTCATCGCTGCAGTGTGTTTATGTGCGGCTGCTGTGATTAATGGGCTAGCGCTGGATAAGTACTGCAGCAGATGCTACCTGCATGGTGCTGATGCAGAGACTCCGGTGGATGACAAACTGGCTGAGCGCGGCGGAGCGTTTGTAGCTGTTTCTGCCGTGGACCATGAGCAGTCTGCCCAAGTGCTTAAACTGAGAGATGGAGAAAATCTGCAGCCAGAGACGCCTGCTTCCCTTCCTGCACATGCAGAGAAACAAACAAACAGCTCAGAGCACTCACACGTAGCTTCTGGACCACGAGCAACAATGTTTTCTAGATTAAGCCGGCCTATATTAAGCATGTTCGGATCACTGGGAAGTTCAGGAGTGAGTGAGTGAACCAAAACAACGGCCCACGTAACCACGTCAAGTCAATCGAGGCTTAAGCCGTGTTAGTCATGGATGACTCAATATCAATTAACTGTCCCCATAACGTCTCATTTTTGATGACCTGGAAACCTCGCTCAGCCCACCACAACTGGGTCAAGATGGCTTTGTAGTATTTTGGGTACATTTAGACTCATAAAATGTCTGACGTCTAAAATGTGTTTCTAAACTGGACGTCCACCTCAGGCTGGGATTCCTGAAATCAGACCATCCTGAAATAAACAATCTAGCGTCACTGAAGTTTCGGACTTATTTTGAAATCTTTGGTCAACACCGCTAGTCTAATGGAAAACTATTACTTTCTTAGCTTAACTACTTATAATAAAATCATATTATAAATATAATAAAAATGTAAATAAATAAATAAACTACAGATAAATGAGTCGAACACATGAATAATTCTGATATCAAGATTAAGAACAGCTCGGAATAAAAACAAATCTATTAAGGGTTATGATAAAAAAAATGACTTAAAAATCTAATCAAATCAAAATAAATAAACTGTAGATAAATTAGTTAAACATGTGAATATTTATAATAAATATGGATGGCTCCTGGATTAATCTAAACAGCTATAAATTTGAAAAACTACTAGCTATTATAAATAGAGAATCACAAAAATAACCCTACAAAATATATAATTTTATATATAGCTATACATAAAAATAATTATTAATTGAAACGATAATCAAACTAATATATCCCTAGCTGAACCATTTATATAAAAACAACATAAAATAACAATCTAAATGAATAATAAAAAAGCTGTCGATAAACTTGTTGAAATCATTATTATTTCATATAAAACAGATGGTCCTAATTAATCAACACAGCTATAAAAAACTATTAATAAACAAGATAACTACTATAGAAATAAATAAATACACTAAATAAACTCGTCAGTTGAGTTGAATGCTAGTGTACTCAATACAGTGTGGCTTCATATGCCTTACTGCTTTAGTGAAATAAAATGAATATAAATAATGATTACCTAATAAATTTGCTCCAGAGGCTGCGAAAGTTATTACTATTTGAAGAAAGATTATAAAACAGACACTGCTTTATGTAAAATAACATGAATAAGTCCAGGAACTTGTTTTAAGAAAACAAATAGAGTGAATTTTTTTGATTTTATCTCAGTTGTAGGAAGTTGTAGCGTGTAAATGTTTGAAGTGATTTACATGAGAACATCGCTGAGCTTTCAGTGTCATGTAATGTAAGAAATGTGAGAATCTGTGTAACGCAAGTGTGTTTGACGCAGATGGACGGAAGCCTTCGGAAGCAGGCGGCAGTGTGTTTGACAAGACTGCTGCTCTGGGAAGTGGTAGCTCTTACTTTGCCCTCCACTCCCACGCCACAGTCTGCTTCCTGGATCATGCTGACATCATTTCCTCCATCCCCTGAGAAAGAGAAAACAGCGAGGGATGAGCCAGAGACAACTGGTGCCGTGACCCAGATTGAGACCTTATGACAGGGCAGTGTCAAATTAGTATTACTGATATTTTGTATTAGTTTGTAGTTTAGTTTATTGCATTATCTTTTTATTTGTTTATTTATTTTTTATAATTTTATTACTTCAACTTAAACTAAATTAAAATGTTGCCTTGGCAACTAGCCGAAATAAAATAAATGTAATTGTATTGTATTTCGGGTAACGTTTATTTTATTTCAAGTAACAATTTTTATTTTATTTTATAGTTTTACTTTTACTTTTAGTTAACGATAATAACCCCAACTGATATTATGTCACGTATAGGCTACACATTCAATGAAAATTTACATAACTAAAAAATGTATTTAAATATATACTGATGACCATATCAGTATATTGGTATCTGTAAATATTTATGCTTTTTTAAACTTTATTTCAGAAATAATCTGAATGGGATGATACTAAAAACGCTAAACCAGGGATCCTGCCATCTGTCTCGTGAGATCCACTTTCCTGCTGAGTTTAGCTCTCACCCTAATCAAACACACCTGAGCATGCTAATCAATGTCTTTAGGATCATTAGAAAATCACAGGTTTGATCAGGATTGGAGCTAAACTCTGCTGAAAAGTGGATCTCACGAGCCAGATTTGAGGATCCCTGCTCTAAACAATACTAATCAATTATGTTATTATATATTTATTTTGTTATCTAGATTTCGACATTACAATGTTTTCCTGATTTAATTGTAAGCATTAAAATTTTAAATTATAGCTTTAAATGTCTATATCTGTTTATCCCTATAATATTTATTAATAAAGATAAATAATAATAATAATAATAAATTAAACTGTTTATTCATGACCATAAGCAAATATATATATATATATATATATATATATACACATGTATATAAATAACCAAAAAACTAAGACTGCAACAGGCAAGTGATTTAGTGGCACAGGAAGTGCACAGGGCCAAGAGGAAGTTGCGTACTCACCCACGGCACAGGTGAGTTTGCCGGTGCGTTCCTGCAGCAGTCGAACGATCTGGGCTTTCTGTGTGGGAGCGCAGCGGCAGCAGACGACAGCTGGACACTGACACGCCAACTCCATAAACTCATACTCATAATACTTCAGACAGACCTGTAACAACAACATCAACAGGACTGAGAACAGGCCATTCACAGACATCAGACAGACAGATCAACACTGAAGGACAGAATGACACAAAACCTCCAGAAATAAAACCTGAATCAAACTATTGAACAAACTGGTCATTTACTGAAAATGCAAACATCATGAAAAAAAAAACATTTCACACAAATTACACACATTCAAGACAAATTATTTACATTATAACCTCATTATCACAATATTTTATACCTATAACTACAGATTTAAAACTTTATAAACCATAATTTCTAGCTTGTTAATAAAGTTTTAATATTCTTTAATATTATAATTTTCTTACACAAGCACATCGCTTCACTTCAGAAGGCCTTTATTGAAAATCCCCCATTCACTGTCATTGCAAACGTGAATCCCTTTAGATTGATCAAAAGTGACTGTAAGCACATTAAAATGTTACATAAGATTTCTATTTCAAATAAATGCTGTTTTTTTATTTTCTATTCAAAGAATCTTGAAAAAAATAAGATGAAAAACTTGGGATACTTGAAATGGATACTAGAGCATCAAATAAGCATATTAGAATGATTTCTGACACTAAAGACTGGATAAATGATTCAGAAAATTCAGCTTTACATCACAATAATAAATTACATTTGACAATATATTCAAATAGAAAATGGTCATTTTTAATTATAATAATATTTCACAATATTACCGTTTTTACTGTATTTTTGATCAAATAAATGCAGCCTTGGTCCGAGTCACTATATCTTTGTCTCAAGTTTTTTATATTTTATCACGTGATAGATAAGTCTGATCACAAAATAATAGCACAAGTTGCATGATTTCATGTTTTATTGATGTATCTTACACAAACAGTGCGGTTCGAGTCTGTAACAGTGTTAGGGGTTTGTTCTAATCTAATGCGTACGTGCAGGCTCACTGTTACCTCCAGAGAGTCTCCCGATATCACCAGCGCGCAGTCGTGTTTCCTCCTGAATGCGTTGAGCTCAAGGTGGGCTTCGCTTCGAGTGGTTACCTGCAACCCATCGGAGAGCTCAGCATCAGGACTGTTTTTCATCACACAAACACACGAGCAGCCACTCGGATAATGATCTCAGAGACACCAGCGGTGAACCACAGCAAGATCCCCAGACTGAGATATTAACTTCAGCTGTCAGTTGCGTGGCAGACCGTACCAGATTCAACTAGCTATCTGCTCAACCGTCTAAACTGTGAGGTCTACTTCGCCTGCTGTCTGCTAGTTTCACACAGGAAGTTCACTAAAACTAACAGTTGTTTTGTATTTACAGATGGCTTTGGGCTGATATTGCTTGCTCAAGACGTTACATTAAAAGGTTAAATGAGTAAACAAACTCACTCTTATGTTGCATTCAAACCTATATGACTTTCTTTCCACTGTGAACCACTAAGAGAGATGTTAGTAAGAATGTTCACGCTGCTCTTTTCCACACGAGAAACCCCATACGTGTTTGAAACTACATGAATATTATTAAATGATTTAAGGTGAACTATTCCTTCATAATTTTCATAAAACATGAACCAAAACCAAATTTGGACAAATATTTCTTGAGCAGCAAATCAGCATATTAGAATGATTTCTGAAGTATCACGTGGCAATGAAGACTGGTGTAATGATGCTGAAAATTCAACTGCGCATCACAGGAATTAAGATCATTTAAAGTTATTATTGAAAAATTCATACAAGGTAATTTTTTGCTTTCATATTCTGAATTGTAGGGGCATATAACTGCATTCTCAAATGCTATATTACAAACTTTTTCTTTATCATTAATCTCAAAACACGAACCAAAAAAAAAAATGTTGGACGCATAAATCCATCCAAAACTCCTCGCCAACAGAGAGGATGTTTTCTAATTGGTGGACGTTCACATAAGAGCAATTCATCTGTCAAAGTCAAACACACCAGACCTCAATCTGGATGCCATTTGTGTCCAGCAGGAAGTTAATCCAGATGCCGCTACGATCCGCAGGGAACGAGGTGCCTGTTTTCATGTTGGGCCAGCCATTGTCTTCTGTTTCCAGGAACCGCAGCAGCGAGGAAGATTCAACCTTCCTCAGAGCGGCCTATCTTTCTGTGGCAGCACACCACATGGGAACTCCACAAGAGCTCATAGAGTCACGTTTCACAGAGAAAGGGCACAGGGAGGCTTCAGGAAGATACTTTCCCTGTTTGGATCAATGAAGGCAACTAAACTCAATCAAGCTTTGGAGCCCGATTGTGTTGGAGACATTTGTGTGTGAGACAGGATTTATTGAGCTAGTACACTACTGTTCAAAAGTAGTTTTTTAGAGAAAATGATAGTTTTATTCATAGGAGCCATTAAATGGCATTTCTAATGTTACAACAGGTTTATTTTACAAATAAATGCTGTTCTTTTGAACTTTCTATTCATCAAATAATTCTGAAAAAAATCAACAATGTACGGCAGTTTCCACAACAATATTAAGCAGCACAACTGTTTTCAACATTGATGATAATGAGAAGTGATTTAAATATTATTCAGTATTGGTCTATTAAGAGATTCGAATGTCCTCGTTTTTTTCCATTAGGAAATTTAGATATTTTTGCCAGATTGAGAGATTTTATTGTCTGTTATGTGCTATTCATAAATTGGTTGTGTTCTGCTATTCAAAGATTTAAATATCGGTTGGTGTTGTTCTGTTAAAAGATTTAAATGACTTGTCTTTTTTTTGTTAAGAAATGTAAATATTGGTAAATTTTGTTCTATGAAGAAATTTGAATGTCATCTTTTTTCCATTAAGAAGTTTTAATATCAGTTTTGTTCCATGAAGAGATTTAAATGTCTGTCATTGTTTTTCCATTAAGAAACTTAAATATCGGTTGGTTTCGTTAGATTAAGAGATTTTATTATTGTTTGATTTGTGCTATTCATAAATTGAAATATTGGTTGTTTTCTCTTAAAAAAAATTAAATATCGGTTGGTGTTATGCTATTAAAAGATATAGATGTCAGTCTTAAACATTGTATTTAATTATTAATCTCTTGTCCTCATTTGTAACTCGTTTTGGATAAAAGCATCTGCTAAATGACTAAATGTAAATATTATAATTATTTCTGAAGGATCATGTGACACTGACGACTGGAGTAATAATGCTGAAATGTTAAAATATATTCAAATAGAACACAGTTATTTTAAATTGAAATAATATTTCACATTTTACTGTTTGTACTCTATTTTTGATCAAATAAGTGCAGCCTTGGTGAGCATAAACATTAAACATATTTTGAACAGTAGTGAATATTTCTGACAGATTATGTCTCTATTTTGGTCAAGGAGGTCTATAATATCATTTCAACGACAACCACTCGACTGCCATCTTTGCACATGGGCTCTTGTTTCCTGATGTTTTTTCTCCCAAACCCTTTACTAGAGGCTATCCAAAAAATACAAGTCCTTTCACATCAAGCACCTCAAGAAAGAATAGGGCACCGCTAAAATATCTACTATAACATAATGAAAGATTTGCAAGCCCAAAATGAGCATTGCTCATTTTTTCCTGCAGAGATCTTAGAGTTTGTATAAGGATCTAGAGCCTGTTTCTACGGGTCAGGAAGAAAATGGGAAATATTTTCTGGTGCAAGAAGCCTTATTACTTAACCTCAGGGGAAATAAATCATTACAGAATAATAAGATATGAGCTGTTTACAAATAATGGTTGAAATATGTAATCTAGAGAGGACTCACAGGCCTGAACACGTGGATGTCCTGATTGCGGGTCACTAGATGGGCGTTTTTGGCTGTGCAGGTTGCAGTCTCTAATTTGTCCCCGGTCAGCATCCAAACCTGGACAAAGAACAGGTTTAGTTAAACCAGGCTTGACATTGATGTACCTAAGCACTCGTGTCAACACGTCAACAAACAACTCATTTTAGAGGCGTGCAGTGAAATCCTACATGTAACAGACAATAAACTTCTAAGAAAAATCTGTGGGGCAGTAACTTGAGGTACAAAAGTTATAAAGTACATGTCTGTACCATAATTACCCCTAAATGATACACATTACTACCTTTCAGGTACATATTATTACCATTTGAAAGGGTACCACCTCAGATTTGCAGTGTTGTAGAAATGCAACCCTAGTGTCTTTTAGACATTTCAGTTTTCCAAATCAATCATGACGTTATAATGCATTGATAAATCCCATCTTTTCATTTTAATTTGAGTTTTTGTCCTAACCAGCTTCAACTGGCAAAAGCGTTGCATGTCAAGACATTTTGATAAACGCTACTATTTTTGGCGCATTGTGCCGGGTAGCTCCGCCCACAGTGAAATCTCATTGTCTGTGCATGTTTGTGCATGCCGACACTGACTTTGATGCCAGCGTTGCGCAGGATCTCCAGAGTGGGTCTGACATCGGCCTGTAGCTGGTCCTCGACTCCAGTAAGACACAAGAGCTCCATCTCCATCTCCAGACTCTCTATCACTGTGGCCACCTTCAGCGAACGATCGTGAACGCTCAACTTGGCCTGGACGTAGCGAGCCTGCGGCACATGTGAATGACGTTAGACAACATAAATAACGCATATTTATTTTACATGACGTTTAAGGGCAGGTAACAGACTGTACATTAAAAGATGGCAAAGGGTGGTGAATATGCAGGGATTTTTCAGGGATACCAAATATAGAATAGGAACAATACTATATAAATTATGAATATCTTTCATATTTGGCATTTCTCATAAATGTTGGTGATAACACTGCACACAGACCAAGTTTTCCATCAAGAAATAAGGACTGTCAATAAATAAAATAAATAATCATTAATGACTATTAATGAGTTAATCTGATTATTTTTCAAAGTTTTTATGTGCAGACATATTTATATAAATATAATAGATATATTTAAATTGTATTTAATACATACATTTACTCTTTTAAGGAAATAAACAACATTTTGTGGGGGTCACTGTTAAATTATTTTTACTGCCAAATTAGGTAAACATGTGTTGCATTAAATAAAAACAATAATTCTAAATTTCAATATAAATAAATTAATAAAATATTATTACATTTATTATTTAAATAATAATAACAATTATTATTATTTAATTATAACAATAATTTAAGTATAATAATAATTATTGTTGTTGTTTAAATTTGTGAATAATTAATAAAATATAATGAAAATAATAATTATGCATTAAAACGGTAAAGCATATTGGCACAGAATTATAATTGTAATAGCTACAACACATTTTTGCAAACTGTGCATGGTAAATATATATTACATATTTGCACTATATTTAAAGACAAATCTTAGCACATAAAATGCTAACCCTACTGAATTAAACCGTAACGATAAGCCCTGATTATTAATATTATTTGCAAACAGTACCCTATATTTATTTCCAATTTAAACAACATCATAAAGCCCTGCTAATTTGTAAAATCCTCCCTGTTTTATAGTCATTTCCATTCTACAAACATCTATGGATCTAACAGATGCAATGACACATTGTTCATTACATATGCTCATGTTTTTCCCATCTGCTATATCTATGCACCTATGCAACTAGATTAGCTAAAATGCATCTAACTCTGATCTCTTTTTTTGCTGAAACCAAAGGAAACATATCAGACACGTCACATGAGACAGCTCAGACCGCTGATACTCCATCGGCAGTCAAATAATCAGTGTCAGAATCACACAGCCTTGCGTTGACCCCTCAAACCAACGTGCCAGTCTGTTGAGTAAAGCCAGAGCGCAGTTTTGAGGGGCACGGCCCACAATCTCAGTGAGATAAAGAGCAAACAATGTGTGCGCGACTCACACAGGAACTCACTCTCACTCGGTGACTCACACACTCGGTGAGTCACTGCCGCCCACCCGCTCACACACAATTACACACTTCAGCTCGGAGAGTGGGAACGTGGGCCTAGGAGAAGAAACAACTCTTTCTCTGTGCATGTGGGCTGGGCAACTTTCATTTTGGGGGTGTTCCCTGTGGAAAACATGTTACATTTCTTTTTGACAATTACTGTTGACGATGGACGGTCGCTAGGAAACCGCTTAATCCGGCTAAATATAGATCAGCACCTGGATATTGTTGTTATAAACATCTAAAGGTCACCATCTATACAAGCCGTTCTCAGGACCTATGTTTCACACACTGAACAGGCAGAACAATATAGGTCACTTTTTCATCTGTGTAGGACAAAAATTGTTCATCTAACATTGTCTGCAAAGGAACACGGACATATTAGCCAAATATTTGTTGTGCATAGTCATATTACCAAGCAACTGTAATATGAAATTGCATCGTAATAGTTTGATTTCAGCTCGACTGGATTTATGGCCTGTGACCATCAAGAACAAGATATATGAAGTGTTTTCTCATACATAACACAACACGGTTAGTTGCATGTTATTATTTAGTATTGTGTTTCATGATGACTGTGACTTTTCCCATACTATGGAAGTTCAGTTACAAATATTCTTCAATATATCTTTTTTTTGTGTTCAACAGAAGAAACTCATGCAGGTTTGGAACAACTTGAGGGTGAGTAAATGATGACAGAATTCTCATATTTGGGTGAACTATCCCTTTAAAAACCACTGGTCTATGTCTTTAAAACAAACAAACAAATTCACCTTCTCAAATCATTGATGCAAAAAATGAAGCCTGTCAATTTATCGTTTTGAATTACAAAAAGTGATCAAAATGATTGCAATGAATCCTGCACTCTGTCTTTATCAGAGAAAGTCAACCTTGAATTTAGATCATTTGATTACATTTTTAATTGACTGACAGCTTTACAAAGGTGAACTATTCTGATGGGAGCTTGATTTATTTGAGCTTGAGCCGTCAACCAGTTGTAACCGCCCCTGAAATGCTTTGTGAAATGTATCACACAGTTG
The DNA here is from genome assembly GCA_003573665.1 of Oxygymnocypris stewartii. NCBI lineage: Eukaryota > Metazoa > Chordata > Actinopteri > Cypriniformes > Cyprinidae > Oxygymnocypris > Oxygymnocypris stewartii. Next base: position 11,601 of record QVTF01006897.1, read on the forward strand.
GTAACATCACATCAAATCAGATGTGTATATATATATTTGTAATTTATTAATTATTTTATTATCTTTAGTAACAATATACACTACCGATCAAAAGTTTAGGGACAGTAAATTGTTTCCTTTTTATTTTATAGAAATGTATGAATTGTTAAACTGATGAAAAGTGGTAAGACTTACATTGCTAGAAAATATTTATATTTTTAATTTTAAAAAAGCGTCACAAGTTAAAAAAATAGATTTAATTAAGCTGCACAACGATTTCCAACATTGATAATAAATCAGCATATTAGAATTATAGATAATGTGACACTGAAGGCTGGAGAAATGGCTGATGAAAATTCAGCTTTTCATCACAGAAATAAATTATATTTTAAAGTATTTCACAACAGAAAACCATTATTTTAAATTGTAATATTACTTCACAATATACATTTATTTTTCTGTATTTTTTTGTTCAAATAAAGGCTGCTTTTTATGCTATGAGCATAAGAGTTTTCTTCAAAAAACATGAAAAATCTTACTGATACCAAACTTTTGAATGGCAGTGCATACATATATTATATAGCTGTCCACAATAACTGCTGCATGAAGACTCTTCCCCATCATTTTCTTGGGGCCAAGTCTTTAAATTCTCATATTAATACACCAATATATCAGCAATTATTCACCCCAGGATTTTGTTCCGTAGGAAACTTTCTAATGACTAAGCGTTGGAAACTCACCTCAAAATCTTGGTATTGTTCTTCCGTTAGGGATTTTTTGGCCACCACTAGCACCCTCAATCCTTCCCTGGCCATATTTCCACACTGATAAAGAAAGCAGAAAACAAATACCCAAAATACAAGTCACGAAACTACTTTGCATAACCATGACATCGATTTAAAATAATAAAATAAAAGGTGAAATGACCTCCTCCTCAAGCCAGTCGTTGTACTGAACGATACCAGCCATCATCACATCAGCACCCTTCATGTAAAATGTGATCTCTCCTGTGGATTCATCCTAGCAAACATGAGCAGAACAGATTTTATTATTAAATCATTTATGCATAGACTGCACATAGACTGAGGAATATGGCAGCATCAGATATCAAGATCAATGATTACTCAAATGCACCAAGTGAAACAGGAAGTGTTCGCAGGTAAGCGGGACAGTCTGTGCTGTTTTTCCCCAAGCATTCATTTTGGATTTCCTTAATCGTCCTTGAAGATGTTTTAAAAGGCTTCTGCAGAGGAAACCAGGTTCAGTTGCTGGTTTCCTCAAACACTGATACAGGCTTCGGTCCAGGCCAACAACAATAGCTGCGAGCTTGTGCGGGGAGAGTTAGTCATCAAGCCCAGGGCAGGGTCACTACTTTCTCAGAAAACACTCAGTCTAGTCACATCATTTTTGGGCTGATCTTCAATTATAGCATTGTTTAAAAGGGTAAAGCACATAACTAGATTTTCACATTTTCTGGCATAAATGCCAGTTCAAAACTCAAAGACCCACCTTGAAGATATAATATTCTGTGCATTATTTTCTAGTTTATAATTTTCCAGGAAAAAATCTGAAGTACTACTGCGGACCACGTCTCCATAACAAGCCACATGATTTGAGACGTCATTTATGTCCAAATCATAAATGAAGCAACAAGCAGACAGAACACAAAAACAGACAACATGTGCCTGATGAAGACCTGAAGGTCAAAACCTTGTACATGCTTTAATAATGTTTTCTTGGAGCAGTTACAGACAATTGTTTTGGCTTGATTTTGCCCCATTTTTGTCCTGCACCTGAGCCCTAATTAAGACATAGATTTGTATTTGAATTATTTCAATACAGAAATTGAAAACATTCATAATATAAGAATAAAACAGAAAATAATTTACACACAATAATGAACAATAATTTGTTTTGAACAATAAAACAATAATTTGTTTTGTATGTAAACAAACTTTTATTTTGAATGTGATTAATCGTGATCAATCGTTTTGCAGCCCTAGTTCATAACACTTTAACTAACGCAATTAAACTGAAATGTTAAAAATCATTATTAATTCAACAATTGTCCTTGTGTGAAAAATATTTTAAGTATAAATGTAGTTTCTCAATTAATGTGGTCAACCTGCAAGTAATTATACATAAAGAATAAAAAATAAAAATGTCAACTACACAGTAAAAATTACTTTTCAATGTAAATTAAACCAAAATCTTTGACGAATTTTTCAGTAGAAAATACTAATTTATTCTTTCTACTTCAAAATTTCAGATTTAATTTGTTACATGCAGTTTCTTTGTAACTATTTGTTAAGTTTACTAACAATTTCTGTGAAAATTCAAATAAATGTTAACTCTTATACCATTTTTAGTACAGCCATTAAACACATATATCACACATATATGAAAATTCTTCTATTTTATGTATTCAACAAAATTTTGTTTACCAGCTTTTTACCCATGACTAAGACGAGATGACAATAAGGTTAATAAACGATAACTAAGACTATATCAAGATGCAATTGCGTTGACGAAATTGAAAGATGAGACTTTTTTCAAAGGAAGGAGACAATGTTACTGCCGACTGCTCTACACACCTCTACTATGCGAGCTTTCATGAGTGCAGTTACCAGATATATAAGGATACATTTTCTGCCCCATGTTTTGCTTATTAAGCAATCTGGCAACTATGCCTCGTTGCGAAAGCGCTGTGGCCGATGAGCTGCAAACACCGACAAACAAGCTGGAGTTTAGCAATCTAAATGAAAGTGTGACTCAGCCGGTCTGAGATCTCGACTGTATAGTTTGCAATTGTGATCGCTGAATAAATGCACTTATTCAACCAATTTTAATAGAGAAATAGGCTATGGCAATTTGGAATTACTTGGAATTTCACTGTTACAATATTTTTAGTTTGTTTTAGCAGTTTTAATAATGTAGATAGAGACTGCATAAGTCTTTGGTATTAATTATTGGTATTTAGTATTAAAAGCCTATAATAAATCAGTACACTAGATGAGGTAAAATACACCATGTATGTATGAGTCCACATTCTATTGATTCGTGATTACTGGCGAAAGATCAATACCTGAAATGCAAAAGTTAATTTCTCAAATAACAACAATCATTACAATTATAAATTTGAGCAAAATAAATTTTGATAAATTTAACCATTATACAGCATGAGAGAAATTTGACCTGACTAAAACCTGCCTAATATGCTCATAACATTTCATTGACTTAAACTTGACTGAACAAAGACAGGACAAGGTTGACTAAACATAATAACTCGAATTAACATTTGAGTAAGACTACATTAAAAATGGCTGCCAAAAATAATACAGCTGTACGGTTAATTAATAATAATAATCTTATTGCTAAAATATCAAGTTTTATTTGACTAAAACTAAATAGGATAAGGTTGACTAAATATGATAAAAACTAATAAGGACATTTAACACGGGACTACGACTAAGACTAAAATGCAAAATAGCTGACAAAATTAACACTATTTAATAAACACTTTTCTAAAGCCATCTCAGACTTTTGGTTTCCTTCTATATGTCAGACAGGTCATTTTTGAAGTTAATGGAGTTTGGGACACTTGTGTTCACTCACGCGCACTATGATGCCCATGCGCTTGCTCTCGTAGGTAAAGGGGAAAATCTGCAGGATGGTGAAGTTCAGGATTTGTCCACTAGGTGTCCTCAGCTGCATTGAAGACTGATCTCTACCGACCAGCGTCAGACCGACACTCTCCGTCCACTGAACCAGAGACACCTAGTGCACAAGAGAACAGATCGAAGGAGAAATCACTATATATAAAACCACGGAGCGTTATCAAACTCCTGAGTTTCATGAAACACATGTCATTAACAAACAGGAAACAATCAGCCTGGCTTCTTCTCAACAATCTAAGCAAATTCATCAAATGTGTGTCACAAGCAGTTTTCTTAAACAAAAAACGAACTCCAAATCACACACAGAACTATTGCGTTTTGCGTCTCGAATTGTTTCCTGCCACTGTTTTTTGGATGTGTGGTGCAATGCAAGTATGCATTGGGCCACCAATTAAAAGCGTGTTCTCTTCTGGGAACATGTGAAGATAAAGGCAAACCAGATGCCATCCATTAGTGTGACGCTGAAGGGGGTATTTGTGGGAGGCAGAAGTTATTGCCCAATAACTTCCAGACCAAGGGTTACAGAGAGATCAAAAAACCCGATTTCTTATGCCCTCCATGACTAGCTGCTAATAACATATCTCACAGTATCCAGATGGGCCGACTGCTGCCCAAAAACAGCCCTCGCTGGTACAAACCAACAAATGAGGCTTATCCAATCTGTGTAGAAAGAGGGATGATGCCAATTTAAAGCATTTCGAGGTTTTGAGTTTGTGTGTATATCCAGACCTATTACCTTATTTTTTATTACATTTGTATAAAATAACATTTATTCATTTATATTTGAATAAATATTGAATTAAATAAAGCAGTAAATATTTATTAAATATATTTTGAATGTTTCAAATTTGTTAATTAAAATTTACATTTACAATATGTTTTTAAGTTAACCTAGGTCTATTTTAAAATCTGAATAAAATATATATATATTCTCTATTTTATATTTTAAACAATATTTATTACTCAACAATATTTTGATGTATTCATTTTAAGATATTTATGTATTTTTAAATAATTTAATATTAAATAACAGTACAGTACAAATTATTTTAGGTTTTATTATTATATCATGAATGCTTTCGTACATGTGTGTATATATATATATATATATATACACACACACATATATATATATACACACATTCATATATGTCTGTCTTTTATTTTATCTCTTGAAAAATATGTATTTATATTAAAAAATATTTATGTATTTACCTTTTACATGTGTATTTATTATTCAATTATTGATACCTACATAATAGAACAGTACAATATTTTATCAATATTTTTTTAATTTCTGAATTTAAATTACAATTCTGAATATGACAGGAAAACCATAAAACAGGAAATGACATAACAGATAACTGTAGTCCCTTATGACTGTATTTGTGTAATTTTTTTTATGAATTTTAACAAAACTTTAGTTGACTTAATGAATAAACCTGGTGCATATATATATATATATATATATATATATATATGTGTGTGTGTGTGTGTATGTATGTATGTATATATTAGGGGTTGAACGACTTCTGAAAAAAATCGACTTTTATGTAATGGAAGTCAACTAGTCCCTGATGACGTCATTAATGAACAAATAAGTCTGGAGACTTAAATTTGAACTCTTTAAAAGAGATCAGAGACATTCCTTCATCCAGAATCCCTCCAGACCCTTCAGATTCACAGCTCCATGTTGGTGCTTCTTCTCTTCACTACAGGGTTCAGGTCAGAGGACTGGAATAGCAGAAGCTTGGTTTTGTGCTCAGTGACCCATTTTTTTGTGTTGTTTTTGAGGTTTTATTTAGATTATTGTCTGGTTGGAAGATCCAAACATGGCCCATTATAAGATTTCTAAAAAAGTTAATCACTTATTGATTTTTTATCTGTTGGTATTTTATAGAATCCATGACGCCATGCATCTGAACAAGATGTCCAGGACCTCCAGCAGAAATATAGGCCCACAACATCAAAAATACAGCAGTATATTTAATTGTACAAATGGGGTACTTTTTATCCCTGTGTTCACCAAACCCATCTTGAGCGTTTGCTGCTAAAAAGCTCATTTTTTGGTTTCATCTGACCATAGAAGCCAGTCCCATTTGAAGTTCCAGTCATGTCTGATAACTGAATATGCTGGAGTTGTTTTTGGATGAGCTAGGATCATTTTTCTTGAAACCCTCCCAAACAACATGTGGTGATGTAGGTGCTGTTTGACAATTTCTTAAAGGTTTTCTGACCCGAGACTCAACTATTTTCTGCAATTCTCCAGCTGTGATCCTTGGAGAGTCTTTAGCCACTCAAACTCTCCTCCTCACCGTGCATCAGGACGATATAGACACACAGGAAGACACACATCCTCTTCCAGGCACTTTCATAACATTTTATTTTGATCGGAAATTCTTAATTATTGCACTGATGGTGGAAATGTGAATGTTCACTGCTCTAGCTCTTTTCTTAAAGCCACTTCACTAAATTGAGAAGCTCAATTATCTTTTGCTGCACATCAGAAATATATTCTTTGTTTTTTCTCATTGTGATGATGATTAAGGGAATTTGGGCTTTGTTTTTCCTTTTATTAATATTTCTGTTAAACAGGAAGCCATGGCTGGAAAATGTTATGTTCGTAATCACCCAGGAGTGCTCAAAATTGTGAATATGAATAGGAATATACTTCAGAGATATTTTAATCCTAAGAATTTCTAGGGGTGCCAATAATGGTGTCCAACGTGTATTTGAGAAAAATATTTATTTCATAATGATATGTCCCTCCATTTGAAATTCTTATTATCCAATGAAAGGTTAGATTTTAGTGATTTTTAATAATAAAATATCAAAAGTATTAACAATGCAGATTATTTTTCCACAGCTTTCTTTGATCATATTTACCAAGGGTGCCAATATTTTTGGCCATGACCGTATATTTAGAGGTATATGTATATAAACAGAAACCCTTTAATATCAGTTTAAAGGGCATGGCTAGAGAAGCAACGATCATCTGTAAAACAATACCAGATCAGTGCGTCATGTCTTTCCGACAAACGTGGAGATTCTGCTACAGAACATGTATATGCGTTTAGTCAGCGTCTCCGTGAACGCACATAGAGTCACTGTGGCGGCATGCAGTGGTTAAAACCAAACCAGTAATGAATTGATCACTGCATGCATCACTCGCTCCTGGCCCGACTGACCTGGGTTCGGTGCCCAGAAATGATCAAGTATGAGACAGCACATCTGCAGAAGTGATCGGCTGCAAAAGAGAATACGCCAAACGCTTGACTCCTCATTCGGGAATAATCTAATACCAGCCCAGTGGAAGATGAAATGTGTCGACTCACAAATTATTCATTTAAAATTAAATGAAGGATAGATTCAGTGAGTTAAGGTTTACACAACACAGTTCTTCTTTAAATTAGAGAGCCAAATGAAGGATATAGACCATAGTCAGAGTAGACAACATTATTAGTTTAACAAAATTTAAAACACCCACTTAATTCAGCAATTTACTTAATTTTTTTACAAATGTATGTCTGTTTAAATCATTGGAAAAAATGTCCCAATAATGTAATTTTTTATTCTTAAAAATACATTTTTCTAACCATTTCTACTCATTACATTTCTTTCATCATTCAAATGTTCATGTTTTTATTTCATATAAATTGCTTATGTTTTATGAATTTTGTAAGTATTTATATTTTTCTTATATTCATGTATTTGAATATTTGTAAATTCCATGGTTTTATAAATTCCATTTATTTGGTTATTGTTATTTTTTTTCATTTAAATATTTTTTTTTTTTACAATTTGTAAAAAAAACATGTAAATTGTCATGGACAAAAAAATTATTTTTTTTAATTAAAAACTCGTGTCATATAAATGATTACGTCTGGCAATATCAGTGCATGTCTGGCAATCAGAGTATGTACTACATACAATTTTTTCTCTTTATTTTTATTACTCAAATTATTCTTATGGTATTTTTCTTAGTGGTCAAATAACTCACTTATATGATGTCTAAGTTTCTGTCTATAATAATTGTATAATTGAAAAACATGCAGTGGTATGTATAATGACTAAAATAGTTTGTAGAACTCTTCAATACATTTGGTATATATTTTTCCTCAAACGGAGGCGGGGCTAGATATAGTCTCAGGGAAATCTCACTTTTCATGGTATGTTCTTCAGATTTGAAATATAAACTCATGGGACATGTGACTTTCAATCCATTAATTCTCTGGATTGCTCCAGGAGTAATTTCATGCATTTTTATGTTTTTTTATTCAGTGTGGCACACTTTTTTCAAGGCACTTCAGTCTGATGATGGATAGTAAAGCCCAAAGGGTCTTCTTTCCAAAGACACCAAAATTGAATGTGTAGCACACTGAAGTCAGCAACTGTTATCATTTTAAGTTAGGTATGTCTTTTTCAGATGCGAGTCCCAAAATGGGGGGTGCTGGCTAACAGGTTTTAAAAGAGAAAACAAATATTAGAAAGTGCAATAAGATTTTACAATGTTACTGTTTTTTCTGTATTTTTGATTGAATAAATACGGCCTCGATGAGCAGAAGAGACTCCCTTAAGAAAAAACATTAAAAATCTTACTGATCCCAAACTTTTGAGTGGCAGTGTTTATATATATATATATTTTTTCATTGATTATAGAATGAATGGCCAGTGTCATCATGAAAGGGACTGTGGTACCTCATCTGGACTGGAGGCCTGGTAAACTCTGCATGTGTCTTCATAGTGCATCTCAGCTTCCGCCTGATCCGTCACACCGTTGGACTCGTATACCGGGGTCACGTTGTGCACCAGTGCGATGGCCTTCACTGCCTCGTGCACTCGACTGCTGATGGTCTTCCTCACTTTGCCCGGTGCACGAGAGGCCTGCAGGTCTTGAGGAGGCTGTGGAGATCAGATTCAACATGACTGTCTATAACGTTTAAGCAAAAATGACAATGACAAATTTATTTAATGTAACAAATAAATCTCCTACTTCGTAACTGAAACCATTATTGAAGGTAGACTAAGTCATTTTATAATTACAACAAAGTTAAAAAGTTTGGGGTCATTCTTTTTTTTAAAGAAATAAATAGTTTTATTCAGCAAGGATGCTTTAAATTGATCAAAAGTGATTTTTACAATCTTACAAAAGATTTCAAATAAATGTTATTCTTTAAAAATGTTCTATGCATCAAAGAATCACGTTTTCCACAAATAAGCACAACTGTTTTCAGCATTAATAATAATAATAATCAGAAATGTGTCTTGAGCAGAAACTCGGCATATTAGAATGATTTCTGAAGATCATGTGACACTGAAGACTGGAGTAATGATGCTGAAAATTCAGCTTTGCATCACAGGAATACATTACATCTTAAAATATATTCACATAGAAAACAGTTATTTGAAATTCCAATAATATTTCGCAATATTACTGTTTTTACTGTACTTTTTAAAAATCATAAATGACTTTCAGAAACATAAAAAAATGTTTTTTTTTACTAATACTTTTAGTTCCTGATTAAAATCGGAGTAAATAGAGTAATTTCTCTCAACTCATCCCTTATCTTGGATACATTTTTTCCCCACCGAGCTTGTTGCAGTGCACTCTGGGATTGTTTTCTCCACAAAGGATAAATGCAATGGCTAATTTGTCAAAATAAGGAATCTCAAACACGAATTAAAAAACTTTTTTTGTCACACATAAAACTATTTTAGTGTAAAGACAATACATAGCGCATATATAAAGATGCATTCTCATTATTTTGACTCTTTATGACCAGATTTGAAGCTAAATGAGCACTTCAGATTGACAAAATGATCAAAATATCCATGTCTCTGATTGCTAATAAACCAACCCTTGTTAATATCCTGAAAAAGGACTCGTAAGCGCTCCCAGATGTGTTACATATATGAACAATTACCTTAAGCACCGAGCTACTATTTATAGAGGGCACATTTCCGAGGGTTAATGACAGAGTTTGTAAGTTTGTATATAAGCTATTGAGAGGCCGGAGTACTTGTAACCCCGGTTTCCTGCCTCAGTGACCTCTGGTGTCAAACGGACAAAACATATCAGTGAGAGGTGAAAGGGACTCGTTTTACAAGGACTTCCCTCTGTTTGCTGGACAAAAGCTCAACAATTGTGCTTTGTGAAGGCTTTTATAAACAGGACAATTATACAGTGACGGCCTGCATCCCAATCCGCATATTAAAGGTGGGTGGTAGGGCAAAAATATCATATCACGATTTTTTTGTCATGTTGGTTTTACTATTTTGTCTGAGCAGTGCAGCCAAACTAATTTCCCTGTTATAAAGACAAATCCTTTCAAGGTAACAAAATGAAAAAGAATGGTGGATATTTAGGCCAAAGTGGGCAAAGATAAAAATCTTTGTCAATATTTCTTATAAAAAAATGAGAATAAAGATACACATTACTGTTATGGTTTCGTTTTACTTTTGTTTCCTGTTGTCGTTGTTTCTTGTTTTACAGGTTACCAGAGCACATGGTGACACTGCATCATTAAAGACTGTGGCAGACAGATAATCATCCATTGGCTACCAGATGAGGATCTACACCTGTTACCAATCCGGGCCTGTATTTAAGGTGGCTGCCCGGCCTTTGTTGGGGAAGAGCTTTCTTCCTTGTCCTGCAGTTGAGCTGAGAAGATGGACTTTCATGTTGTTAATTGTTTGGTTCTTTATTGTTGTTCATTGATTATCTTTATCATTTAACCCCTAGACTTAAATAAAGAGTTTATGCTTTAATATAGCGTACATTTGGACTTCAGACCCTTTTTTGTTGTTACTTCCTTGAGTTGGATGTAACATTACAAATACACATAATATACAAATAAATCAAGCAGAGCTTTATTTTCAGGTACAATAGGTGTATTTAGCAGAGAATTCAAGAAATTGAATGAACAAATATAAAAATAAAACATATAGATTGATTCCTATTAAAGCAACTGTATTTTTTTCAGTCAAGAGTAGTGAGTTCTTTTTTCTGTTTTGTTTTAACATAAAGAATAACAATTCTGTCATTCAATTCAAGATTATTTGTATAGCGTTTTTTACAATACAATCGTTGCAAAGCAGCTTTACAGGAAAGTAAGTCTCTCCAATAGTCATCTGTCTGTCGATTCTGTCAGTGCTTTATATTATACCATCCTTTACTCAAAATTGGTTTTAAACCTGAATGAGTTTCTTTCTTCTGCTGAACATACATGCTATTTTGAAGAAGGTGGAAAACCAAACTGTTGCTGGTCAACAGTGACTTGCATATTATAATTTTTCCTTCTATCCAAGTCAATGTGGACCAGCAACTGTTTGGATACCCACGTTCTTCAAAATATCTTCTTTTGTGTTCAGCACTAGAAAGAGATGAATACAGGTTTGGAACAACATGAGTGAATAAATAATCACAGAAATATAATTTTAGGGTGAACTATCCCTTAATGACAGTCGGCTGTATGTTTAGTACTGTCCCTTTAAGACCTGCATGCATCTAATATCCAGGCATGCATCCGTTTCTCTCTCTACTGTTTACTTTAATTTTAGACATAACCAACTGAGTCTATATGCAAACCTTGAGTGTTTTGACAGTATTAACTCAAAAGATAACTTAGTTTAGAAATCAGGCACTGTTAGACAGGCTTTTTAGTGCGCACGCTTCAGGTGCGAATGAAAAGCTTAACCGGCAAGGCCTTAAAGCGAATTGTGTAGTTTTGTGACTGCGAATAAGTGCAGTGTCCCGTGAGAGTAACTCTACCGCTGAGTTAACTGAATGTATGTGATGTATTGATACGGCGATGCCGGAAAGAATTTAAAGAATCTGCACTTTAGCGCGATATTTCTTCAAAAGCAGATCGTGGAGACATTTTTATCATCCACGATCAAAAATCATCATATCGCACACCCCTAGTGGGTGGTATGACCAAAATCATATATCACAGATAAATATATCTACGCCATAGATATGATATATTTATGCATTTAGCAGATGCTTTTATCCAAAGCAATTCACATTGTATTCAAGCTACACATTTTATCAGTCATGCATCCCCTGGGAATCGAACCTATGACCTTGGTGTTGTCAACACCATGCACAATATAGTTATATTAGGGTTCAAATTTTGGATGAAATGTAATTGCGTTTAAAAAAAAAAATTATTCTTTAGTAAAAAAGGACTGGCTATTATAAGGACTGGTTATTATTATTTTAATGGTTTAAATCTAGGTTTGATTTGCTTGTTTTTGTAGCGCTGCACAATTTTGCCACCATTTTGAGAGTGCATATCAATATGACTTAAAAAATGTATAATACATAAATAAAATGTATGAATATTTTAAAAAATAAAAAACATTATTATTACATAATACAAAATATACAATTATATATATATATACATATAAAACCAAAACAAAAAATATTACCACTGCAATATTACATGAATAGTGAAAAAATTGCACATTATAATAATAATAATAATAATAATAAAGAAAAATAATTTAGCTTTACAGTACTATTGTAAAATTACAATAACATTTATGGATGCATTATGTATTTTAAATGTTAAACCATCATCTTCTCATTACAAATTTGGGAAGATGGTAGGAGCATGCTGCATCATTGTACCTTTGCACAAATTACATATGCATTGTGATACTTTGCCCAAAAACTGGGTGTACATGAATTATACACAAAAATTGGATGCAAGCATGCTCAGTTTTCCATGAGAAATACCTGAGTGTAGGCGCTGAACACGTGACTCTGCACTTCATCCATGGAGTCCATCCCATACGCCACGGTTCCAAGATGGAGTCGTCTGAACACCATCTCATTCTGAGTGAGAGTCCCTGTGAAAGGCATTGACATTAGTGGAGGGCGAGCCATCCTGCCTAAACAAACAATCCTGTTTATATGTAGTCATTTATGCAGGGTTTCGTGTTGTTTTTAACTGAAACTAAAATTATTAAACATAACTTTCAATATTTTAAAATAAAGCTGAAATAATATAAAATATATTGAAAAAAACTAAACTTAAAGATAAATAAGAAATGTATATACAATAGGTTTAGGCTGAAATACTACAATTTATAAATACCAAATAAAGAAATGAAAGCTAAACAAAAAAATACTTTAAAAAAAATTGTAAAAAAAAAATTTCTACAAAAGCACAAACAAAATGACTAAAACCTAAAATAAACAAATATATATAACTGAAAATGTAAGAATAAAAAATGATTAATAAATAAATAAAAGTATTTAAATAATACTATCACTGGTAATATTTACAGGTCCAGCTCCCATCAAATTAAATGAGATCAATGTCTTAGATCACGGTCACAACAGGATAATTGTGGTTTAAAAAACAATAAAGAAAAAAAACATTTTAGTTACTTAACGAAAATACAAGTTAAAAAGCTTAAAATAAACAGCGTAGGGGGAATTACTGAAATAAACAAACAAACTAACTTTTAGTCATCATTTCTCAAACTTTAGGAAACATTTCTTATTTTATTTTAGTTAAAATTATGCACTAAAATAACTAAAATGGGAGATTACAAATTAAATCAAACTATGTCGACATTAAAAAAGCAAAAACTCCTAAAATGACAAAAACAACTAAATTTCAATAAAAACTAAGTTCAAAATTTTAATAAAACTATAATAGTATCTCAATTACACTAAAATAACACTGGGTTCCAATGGTTATAGTTGGGTTCGAACCGACATTCTTTCAGCCTAGGTCAGGGTTCCTCAAATCTTTCCCTGGAGGGTCAATCTGCTGCAGAGTTTAGCTCCAACCCTGATCTAACTCACTACCTGTGCTTTTCTAATGATCTTCAAGACGCTGATTAGCATGCTCAGGTGTGTATGATTAGGGTTAGAGCTAAACTCTGCAGGAGTGGGCCAGATTTGAGGATGCCTGGCCTAGGTCTTCTTACTAATACAACACAACATGTTTTGCTGTAAAAATCTAGTTACTGCAATTATCTTATAAACTATTTTAAACAGCAGACAGTACATACTGTACAGTATGTAATACACAAGTATTGGAATTTGTACATAGCCAATAAAAGAGAAATATCTGTGAAAGGAAACGTCAGCCTCTAACAACCTCCCTTGATCGACATTCACTTCCTGTAGCCAAAAACCTCAAACTAAACTATATAAACACTAATGGCTTGTTAATGACAAAGAGTCCCGAGTTCGTTTCCTGACACCTCTCGCTCTTAAACAGAGCCTCTCGGTAGTATTTCAGTCAGGCGTCGCTGGTCTACCCCTTACACTATGAGGACCTCTGACCTTCTATATTCACTGGCTCAGTCAAGCTACATCAGTGTCCGTGTGGGAAAAAGGCTGTAATTTTACAGGCGGTCGAATGCATACATTTGAAGGGTAGCGCTGGCTGACTCTGTGAGGCAAGTGTGTGAGGATGAGAACCTTCAGCTCGTCTCTGATTTAAGGCTGTAATAAGTGGCATGTCTGCGCTCTCGGCACACAAGTTTAAGCCCCATGGTAAGAGCCTCAGCTACCTGTGAGCTACTGGGAGGAGAAACCTTTAAAAACACTTCAACACTATCAACTCTCAAACACACCGCTCTCATTTCTGCTTTGGTTCATTCAGAAAAGCCCTTTGCATTAAGGAACGACTTCCTTTAAATCAAGGCCACGACTTCCTTTAACCTTTTCTCCCGAGTCACATAAAAATGTTCATTTTTACAATTAACTTCCCCTTATGTAAAGGTAACTAGACTTTTTCTGAAGAAAATGTGAGTGGTGCTTGAATTTGTTGCGATGTGGCTGCTAAGATGCTCTGATGGTTGCAAGGGTGCTGCTAATAAACGATATTACAACAATATATTAAACCAACAATTTCCACAATCCAACCAAATATTTCCCACAGTATATTCTGCTTTACTCTAAAACACACTACTGTTCAAATGATTGGGGTCGGTAAGATTTTTGTTTTAATGTTTTTGAAAGTAGTCTCTTATGCTCACCAAGACTGCATTTAATTGATACAAATACAGTAAAAACAGTAATATTCTTATAATTTAAAATACCTACTTTCTGTTTGAATACATTGTAAAATGTAATTTATTTCTGTGATGCGCAGCTGTATTTTTAGCATCATTACCAGTCTTCAGTGTCACATGATCCTTCAGAAATCATTCTAATATACTGATTTACCGATTAAGACACATTTCTGATTATTATCAATGTTGAAAACAGTTGTGCTGTTTCATATTTTCCTGGACACTGGGGTTATTGTTTTCAGGATTATTTTGAAGAATAAAAAAAGTTTGAAATAGGATTTTTTTTTCACTTTTGATCGATTTAATAAATTTTTGCTGAATTCAAATATTAATTAATTGTAGAAAAAAACAAAA
>QVTF01006898.1:0-26641 GCA_003573665.1 Oxygymnocypris stewartii
CACAACACTGCATGTAAAAATTCGGTCTGAACAAAATCAGCAGACGAGCTGAATAAAACGTTCCCTCTCTGACAGTAGGTGGCGCTTACGGAACAGATGGAATACTGTGGTAACCATGGTCACTGCTGTACACAAACTTGTACACACATCTGCTTGTGATGGACACGAAAGCAATCACAACAATATTTAAATGTTTTCAAACAGAAATGCAGTATTGTATTAACTATGGCGTTTATCAAACTACACCAAATACTTTTAAAACATTTGTTTACACTTGTACATTTTATTTTATTTTATTTTATTTAAAACATGCCAGCCCAGAAAATAGATTATTTTCTATTAATAATAATAATACCATATTATTTACTGTTGTAATTTGTTTAACCCCTTGGCAGGTGTTTTTGCTTTATCTTACTAAATTGATACATTTCTCTGAAAGCGATGGTTGAAATGATTATTTATTTATTTTTTGCTTAATCATAATAAATATAATATTAAAGATAATCAAAGATAATTACTACTAATAATTTAAAACGTTTGTAAAACTTTACAGTGAGGTGTCAGTGTGGAATGTACATTGGTTAGGTGAAGTGGTAGGGATTGGGGACCCCTTTTGAAAATCTGCTTTTGAAAATTTAGGGCCCTCAAAATGCTAGGGCCGGCCCTGGGTCTGACCAGAATGTTTTATCACTGTATACTCTATATATCAGTGGCGAGTGTTGACCTCTTTAACCAGGTATGCTATCTACTTTATTTATACATTTATCAGAGAGGACAGGTGTCACGAGTTCAGTTAAAGTAAGGCTGCTGCAAGGAATAGCCATTAAGTGGCAGTGCTTATATATATATATATAAATATATATACATATGTGTGTGTGTGTGTGTGATATATATATATATATATATACATATATGTGTGTGTGTGTGTGTCTATATATATATATGTATATAATATATATATCTATGTATGTGTGTGTGTGTGTGTGTGTGTGTGTGTGTGTGGTGTGTGTGTGTGTTGTGTGTTGTCTATATATATATATATATACATATGTGTGTGTGTGTGTGTGTGTGTGTGTGTGTGTGTGTGGTGTGTGTGTGTGTGTGTCTATATATATATATATATATATATGTGTGCGTGTGTATATATATATATATATATATATATATAAATGTGTGTGTGTGTGTGTCTATATATATAATATTATATATATATATATATATATTATGTGTGTGTTGTGTCTATATATATATATATATTAGTGGTGGGCCGTTATCGGCGTTAACGTGCTGCGTTAACGCGAGACTCTTATCGGGCGATAAAAAAATATCGCCGTTAATCTATTCTCAAAGTTGGGTTGGGAGCTGGGTCTATACTACGCAGCTATGATGACTTTCACCCTGATATTTTAGCGCGGATGTATACCTAGCCGAATTGCACTGTAGGGGGCGAGAACGAGTCTTCGAACTAGAGGCTCGCAGTCCGTGATGGACAGATTGTTAACGGCTGGTCTATGTGGTAATACAATCGGGCAGGACATCCAAACGCTCAACTATCATTCATCAACCTCAAATATGGCTTTTCATCTGAAAGATGTATGTAGTAGCAACTTTACATGGCCGCTCAATATGATGTTAACCTAGAGAAATGTGCGCTATTGAAGTGTTTGTGTGGAAGCGCGTTTGCGCAGGACAGCTCCGGTGCGTTCACTTGCTCTTAAAATCTCCGTCATTCTTGGTCATACAGATAAAAGTAGCCTAATACATCTTTCGAATCTGTAAAGACTCTACGTTTATTTGTGTGCACTCAGAATAACAACGAAACGTTGCGCTTTTAAGCAAACAGGATGCGCTTTAGGTCTCATGTGAACTTGAGCGAGAAACTCTTTGAAAAATATATCTATAGAGAGTGAAATGTCTAAAAATAAAAATAGAAGACGTGTGTGTTAGCATGGATGATTTACATGAAATTTAATCTGTGCAACACTGTGCATAAGATGGCTTTCAGTTCAATATAATAACAAAAAACGACATTTTGGGTTTTTATTCAACTAATAAGGTGGGCACGCTGTGATCTGTGCTATATTTTACTGTAATTGACAGTTATAAAAATAAATTAAAAAAAACAACAACACGGAGTGGGAGGGAATGGGAGTCATTCTTCCGGGAGTGGAACGGGATTTTCCCCCAGTTTTTTCGTGGGATTGGGACGGGAAGAGATTAAAGTTTGTGATGCATTTTGGAAACAGGAGATGAGCCCCTGGTCTAATGCGCCACCTGGCTTGAGAAACCCGTTCTCAAAGACTTACTTTTAGTCATTATTTGGGTAGCACACATATTCTGAATGCCTTCGGCAGAATTCAAATGAGCCATTTTAATCTAGATTAATCTAGATTTAAAAAAATTAATCTATGCCCACCACTAATATATATATATATATATATATATATATATATATATATATATATTTATGTGTGTGTGTGTCTATATATATGTATATATATATAATATATAATTTGAGCATTAAAAATCATTAAACAAATGTTCCTTTAATTAGTAACTAATAAATAAACAGTAATATGATGCCATTATACTTGTAAAATCGTTTTCAGTGAAGTTTCTAAATTCTCTGCTTGAGGAAACATGACGATATACAATGTTACGATGTTTCACATTGTTGTACTTGGGTGAGCAATGATTTCCAGATTGCATGTGAAATCACCAACATGTCAACAAACCAATGAAAGCGCAGAACAATGAAGACAATTCATAGCAAGAGAGCGCAGATGCCAAAGCCGATGTGGATCCACTCATCTGAATCCCTCTGGAACTGGCTCAGATTTGCAGAAAATTGCAGTTGTTGTGGCAAATAAATTATTTACAGACGCTACATATGCATTCCCAAACATTTTAATTATGCAATCTCGATGTTACACCTCAAATGACCAGGCAATGTTCATATTTAGCCATCTCTGAACTCTCAGATGGCTTCAGTGTGAGAGCGTGCGCAACTTACATGGACTGCACACCGCTGACATTGCAATGCCCATATTTGGATAATATAGCAAATTTAATGCTATAATAAACACAAATGTGACCACAAAAAAATATTATATTTGTATATTTTTAACAATAGCCAACAATACATTGTATTGGTCAAAATTATCAATTTTTCTTTTATGCCAAAATTAGTAGGTAAAGATCATGTTCCATGAAGATATTTCCTACCGTAAATATATAAAAACGTAAATGCAATATGCATCGCTAAGAGCATCATTTGGACAACTTTAAATATGATTTTCTCAATATTTATGTAGATTGTTTTGCTCCCTCAGATTCCAGATCTTTAAATAGTTTACATCTCAACCAAATATTGTCCTATCATAATAAACCATACATCAATGAAAAGCACATTTATTCACCTTTCAGATGATGTATAAATCAGATTTTGTGATCCAGGGTCATAAATAGCTAAATGTATGGTTAAATCTTTAAATTCAGAATGGGCGAGCAGCAACAACACAGCAGTGGATTTCCATATTAATGCATTGCTTTACACCTCTAAATAACAATTATATACAAATAATACATATTTACATGCATCCCTCATACTGTCCAAATGTATCAGTGGGGGGGGGGGGGGTTAATTAACTGTCACGGCTATAATATTGTATCCCGCTTTCTCTCTGTCTGTCTGTCTCAGGCTTACAGTCAGAGCTGAATGTCCCATGCATTTGGAGGACTTCCCAATGGATGCCCATGCATGCCCTCTCAAATACGGCAGCTGTAAGTACTTTGTCATTTTACACGCTTCCGTTAAAAGTTCACATATTACTCTGAGTCTCCAAGCTGAGTAGTGTGAGCAGATGGGGACGTAGATGGGGAGCGTAGAGATCATCTCTGACACAACACATCACACATCCGCGTCCACACAGCCAGCCGAACAGATTTATCCAGCTCTACCCCGACCCAAATAATCCTCGCAGACAAAGAGAAGAAGAAGAATGAGGGGGGAAGACATGAATAAAAAACGAGCTTGTGACTCTCTAAATATTTCAGCGTCTCGGAGAATCCGCTGGAAAGTGACTTCTTGACTGCAGACGCTTGATTGTGTGTGTTGTGTGTTTGCGTCAGATGCCTACACGAAGGCTGAAGTGGTGTATGTGTGGACGCGAGGAGCGGCGCAGTCTGTGGTCGTGGCTGACGACGGCTCTCGGCTCAACCAGTATGACTTGATGGGACAGACGGTGGACTCGGGTGTGGTGCAGTCCAGCACTGGTGCGTGGATACACCCTCTGATGTTTATGAATCTATGGTTATGTTTTAGTAAGCTTAGCCGGTAACACTTTATTTTAGGGTCACTTAAATACAGAGGTGGAAAGAGTAAAAAAATATTGTACTCAAGTAAAAGTACCATTACATTACTGAAATTTTACTTAAGTACAAGTAAAAGTACCAGTCTAAAAATATACTCAAGTAAAAGTAAAAAGTAGCTCATTTAAAATATACTCTGAGTAAAAATTACTTAGTTACATTTTAACAATGGGAGGGAAAAAATGTGATAGACCAAAGGTGACAAACTCAGTTCCCAGAGGTCCACAGCCCTACACAGTGTAGATATAACCCTAATTAAACACATATGATACAGCTAAACTAATCATTCAGGCTTAGTTGAAAACTACATGGTGTGTTTTGGAGCAGGGTTGGAAATAAACTCTTTAGGGCTGTGGCCCTCCAGGAACTGAGTTTGACACACCTGGGATATGGGCCTATAAATCTCAAACTAGGTGTTTTTAATTAAAGGAATCGGTTAATTAGAATAATAACACATTTGGGCTGTTACCAGGCAACTTAAATCAGTATCAACAAAATGCATCTTTGCAATGCAGAGGAAATGCAGAAGCTTCATCTGAAGTGGCATAGATGTATTACACACTGACATAAATGCATTTAGCCTGCAGTTACAAATGCAGAAATAATGTTTTGATAAATAAGACATAAAATGTGACCCTGAACCACAAAACCATAAAGGTCCATTTTCCTAAATTGCGATTTATGCATCATCTGAAAGCTGAATAAATCATATTTCCATTGATGTATGGTTTGTTATGATAGGACAATTTTTAAAATCTGGAATCTGAGGGTGCAAAAAAATCCAAATATTGACAAAATCTCCTTTAAAGTTGTTCAAATTAAGCTCTTAGTTTTGATATATTTACAGTAGGAAATATACAAAATATATTAATGGAACATGATCTTTACTTAATATGCTAATGATTTTTGGCATAAAAGAAAAATGTATAATTTTAACCCATACAATGTATTGTTGGCTATTGCTACAAATATACCCCAGCGACTTAAGACTGGTTTTGTGCTCCAGGCCAGGGTCACAAATGTTAAATAGTCATTTGAAATAAATAAATCAAAAGATACTTTAAATGTTAAATTAGAACCACCAGTAAGTGTCAGCAAGTCACTCATAAGAGAGTCATTGCGATTGAACAGAATCATTTAAACGGTTAATACATTCAGGAACAAAACACGTCATTGCTCAGAGTCAGAGACGCAAAACTGTGTATGGAATTATTTTTGTTGTCGAAATAGAGCAAAAACAGGCAATATGGTGTCTAAAACGCAAGTCTCTTAATTAACTTCTTGTTTTTTGAACTGTTGTAAAAAGAAAAACTACAGGCCTGTGTAATCATGGTGATTTTTTGAGAAAAACGGCATTCTTCATGTGATGTTGACTTACTATATAAAATTATATAAATATATACATTTTCTGCTTCTATATCTTGAATTTTGTGATCATTCTAAACGCATTTTAACAGACTGAATCACGCAGTGAAAGAAAGCACTCCAAATGCACGCGGATTAGTCTAATCTAACGTTACTAGATTTCACGGCACACTGTTTAGAGTGATTTGTTTGGTTTTTGGCAAAATACTGATAATGTCAAATCGCACATCGTTAAAACAACAATTATTATATTATCGCAGACAATTGCACACCCTGTACCACTGTCTTTTTGGCTCATTTGTGCAAAACCTTTTGTTAAACCGTAAAAAGCTTCATTTTAACCACCAATGCAATGATGTAAGTATATACCTTACGTTACTTCTACATGCTTGCGAAGGGTTGATGTCGAGATGTTATAAGCTGCTAGTTCGGTCTCCCGAGGCAAACACAGCTTACACTGCATAATAGAGCATGAATATATGGCCAGGGGTTCACTTCATTCCTTCGAGTTCAACTTCTGCAAAATACGACGGGGTCTGGTTTTCAGCTGGGTCTGCACCATTAACGCCTGTCTTGTCCGTCTGCATCTTTCTTGTGATTTTAGCGCCAGTTTCTTCTTCTGTCCATTATTTGCTGCAGTTGTTTCCACGGAGCGATTTTTTTTTACTCAGTAATCCATGTTTTAAAATGTAGCGAAGTACAATACTTAACACAAAATATACTTAAGTAAAAGTAAAATTACAGATTAAAAAAATTACTTAAAAAAGTACAAGTACACAAAAAAGCTACTCAATTACAGTAACGCGAGTAAATGTAATTCGTTACTTTCCACCTCTGCTTAAATAGTTGCTTATTAGAATTGCTTTTTTTATGCAGTTTGCCGAAAGCTATTTTAGACAACACAAATTCTACTTTGCGTTTCAATAAGCACAATGAAATGTAAAAAGGAGCATCATAGAGCATGTTCTATTTTAAGCACCATTTTTGCATATAACCATCTGACAAACATCAGATTCATATGCATTCTAAATCATAAGCATATCCTGAATTGCTCTATCAACCAGGGATGATTTTGTAGCATTTTGCACATGCTCTAAATATCCCATCTTCCAGATGAAAACTCATATGGAACATATGGGCACTATATGGTTATTTGCTCCCATGTGGGAAATGCAGGTGCAGAATAGCAGCATCAGACATAAAGCGAATAAACCCATGATGTTTTCCATACACGTGAATATGGACAATCTACGGGAAAACTTGAAACAAAAACGTGCAGTGCAGGGATTAATGAATAATGCATGATCTGCCATAATATCATATGCATACTGTATAAGCAGTATTATATAAAAAAATAGTCAATAAATAACTACATGATATCTGTTCAGATTTATTATAGTTAATCTTGCAGATAAATGTAATGAAGATACTTGAACGATACTGGTGTAGAAGTTGAGTAATGTTTGCATAGACAGAAAGTAACAGGTTTGTGTGTGTGAAGTAAACGTATGGGTTAGGGAGCATGATTAATGGCATTCAGTTTGTGTTCATCTCTTTATAATGAACCATGGTTAATTAACATGTTTAACCGACTGTCCTAATACATGCATTAATTAATGTATCTCTTTCTCTTTCACTTCCAGGAGAGTATGTTGTCATGAAAACACATTTCCACCTCAAAAGGAAGATCGGTTACTTTGTCATCCAGACATATTTGCCCTGCATCATGACCGTGATCCTGTCCCAGGTGTCCTTCTGGCTGAACAGGGAATCTGTCCCGGCCAGAACTGTGTTTGGTGAGTGTCCTAATTCATCTTTAAGCTAAGCAATCAATGAGCTGTTAGCGTCACTCTGTTGTACTGTCCAGATCTCTGCTTTCTAAAGCAGCATCCTAACTGAAACACGACTGATCTGGAATAATCTACCTAGACAGCATCTCCATGCACCACACAAACAGTGTTCCTCATGAGACATACAGTACTGTGCACACAAGACCAGAGAGTTTGATGTTAGCATGTACCAAAGACACTACTCTAGTGAGCATTCAAACATATGTACATATACATAAAAATGCTCATTTATCATTTAACTCAATACAGTGCATTCTGGGTTTGCCTTCATGATGCTGCCTTAGAATTTGGCCAAAACACATCTTTGTAATTATGCAAAGTACGGTAACTCTTTAGTAGGCACCAATTCTCAAGTAGTTGCTTATTAGCGTGCATAATACTGGCATATTGGCTGTATATTAGTACTTAAAAAGCCCATATTAATGTCTTATTCTGCTCGAGCATGTTTTAGATCCTTTTATGACCTTGCTAAATATTAATAAGCAGCAAATTGGGAGTCTATTGAGGCAAAAGTTGCATATTTGTTAAGGGTGTGAAGCAAAGCCACTATTTGTATTTGGGTATTAATCTGCAACAATAGCAAAATGATGTAATAATTCATACATTTGTTATTTTTGTATTATAAAATATATGCAAAAGGTCATTTGTGTGTGGGATAGACATGTCCCCAGCACTTTTTGAAAGCCATTGATAAAAATAACGTGAACCCATGTGCAAAAAACAGACAAGCCCCAAACCCTCATTTACTCATAATGTAATGCATACATATTACACAACACACAGTTGCTCCAGACTTGTTCAGTGGTCGAGTGATCTCTCAGTTTAAACAGATTTGATGACAGCATGCTGTACTGTATATCTGTGTGAATTGACACTGAGGATGTCCTAATACGTACATCTTAATAAATGAGGCTTCTTCTTGCACATCTCTATGCTTCTAGCCAACCTTTCAGCACAGCTCTTGTAGGAAATCAGTGTGAAATGTTTCTGCTTGCCATGACAAATGCACACACTTCAGAACCAGGCTTGTTGCTGATTTTCTCTCATAGAGTTCACTTTACACATTCCCTATTGCGTTGATATTTCTAAAATATCGTGCTGTCACCTGCCTCACCGGCTACCTAGCAACCACAAGAAGTGACTTCATATACTGCATATTCGTATATGAATTCATTAATTGTTTAGACGTCATCATCCATTCCTTTCTGGGTAAGGTATTCAGCTTCAGGCACATCACGAAAAGCCTTTGTACGATATCTAGGTCAGCTTTGGAACAGAACAGGATTCGGTGGATCTTGCTTAAATTTTGCATACATCAAAATGTTTTGGTCTTAAAAAGTCATTCATTTTCTGTTACAGCTTAGTTAAATCCTCAAGTCTTCTTTAATACTGTATTAAAAGCCTGCATGCATTGATTGTTAGGAGAAGCATGCAAACTGCAAATTCATAAATCCTTAATTTGACAGAGAGCACAACAATATTAAAAGTGTTAAACGGTGCCAGGAGGATTCAGTGTGTCAGAGAGGAGAGATGGAGAGAGTTTGTTTTTCTGTCAGCTTGTCGGGTTATCCTTGAATTAAGTGTCCTGAGTGGGCACTTTGGACGCCCAAGCCTTTGCATCTCAGATAAATGTGAAAAGATGCATCTGAGAGCTGCCTGTGCTTTAGTTATTGCTGGGTAGCTTGACTGTACCCTTGCAAAACTATATTCTCAATTCTGTGAACTTGTATTTCATAAATGCACTCTGATTGAAATATGACTAAGGGGCCAAGGATGTGATTTCTTTATTTTATTTTTTTGGAAGTGCTTTGTTGGCAAAGGATATTTAAAATATCTTTGGCCACCATTGTCTGGTTGATTGGACCGAGTTTAAATGAACCCTTTTCTGGTGCTTTTTTCTCTCTCTTTCTCACATATCAATATTCTGTTTGAAATATCAATAACTACCAACTGATTTTGCACTACGGACAGAAATTAAGAAAGTATTGTCATTGTCACCAAGTTTTATCATCATGTATAAGATTACATTTTTTTTAAGATCAAACAATACAATTATTATATCAATGTTACTTTAACAGCTTAGAGAAATAGCCTAACAGATTTCATAGTCCATATAGTTTTTTTTCATAAAAAGGGGAGTATACCACCTGTTTTACACCCCCCACCACCACCATCACCACCACCCTCGCAAATTGCATGCTTGTTATAACCATTTGTTTTAGAAACAATATGTTTAGTACACCTGATTAATCTTCTCACGTTGATCACATTCAGTTTCTTACATTAGCCCATTATCGTAGTCACCGTTTTCAAATGTAATGGGTTTTTTCTTCACTTTGTCAAAATTGATTTAGAAGATCACTGAACCAAGCCGCACAGAAATGAGTGCACATAATTTTCATATTAATATCTGTTCACTCTGACGAGCCAAACTTGGATGAGAGGCTCTATCTCAACAACTCTTCAATCTATCAAAGCAAAACATGTAACCCTGGCTCCCTGAGTAGAGAATGAGAAGCTGTGTCAGTAGCTGACACTATAGAAACCCTCCAGACCAAGATCCAAAACATCTTAAGAGACAAAATGATCTCCAAACTGACTCCAGCAGTTCAGATGGAGGCCCTATTAAACCGTCTAGTCCTGTACTCAAGCAGTCGTCTCGTCTTGCATGAAACGAAGAAGATGTTTTATTCGTCACATACATAGAATATAACCAGCAGTGAAATGTGTTCTCTGTATTTAACCCATCCAAGTGCACACACACCTGGAGCAGTGAGCAGCTGACACTGGGGCGCCCGGGGAGCAGTTGGGGGTTCGGTGCCTTGCTCAAGGGTCTCACCTCAGTCATGGACAATTCCTGCTGGAGCCGAGATTCGAACCCACAACCTCGGGTTACAAGTCTGACGCTCTATCCATTAGGCCACGACTGCCTGTCGAGGAACAAGTGTTTACCTCCCCAAAGCAACACCATCAGTTGGTGCATGTTTAGTACCAACTTTGGACATCCAACTTTAAGGGGACATAACACACACGGTTTCACCCAATCTTATGTTAATCTTGAGTAACTATAGAGTAGTACTGCATCCTTAATACCTCTAAAGAGTCTTTAGTTTGATCAGATTTCTAAAAGAAAGATACAGCTTTATGATTCTCTCAGAGAACAGCCGAGCTCCTGGAGGCCGTGGGCGGAGCTAAAGTTGAGCACTCGAGTACCGAATGCCATCAAAACACAGAAATGTGATACCGTTTCACTTACCGTCTGCGGTTAGGATCTTATATTACTAGGACCACTCTATCGTTCAGTATTAAACGATGTGCAAATCCAGCGTGGAACTGGGCATTGTTTATAAAACATTCATCACAGTAAATGATGGGAACAAATAAACACACTTCAAACTCCTTTGCTGCCCCGGAAAAACAAACTGCATCTACTGTTCACATAATGCTGGGTTCTTTGGGAAGCTGAACAAGGTTATCTTTCCCTAACAACCATAAACACACTTCTGTGGAGACATTCTTCTCTATTAAGTCCTGTGCAGCGCTGCCGATGACGTTGATGGGCTGCTCTCGCTCTGGTCGATGTTTTTTTATTCTGGGAGAAATGGCCATACAAAGAATTCTTCCCTTCAAGACATCATGAAGAGCCATGATCAAAAAAATACTTTCTGAAACTTATACGAACTCTGAAGGAGTGTATTTGGCACAGATTTCTTTTTTACTTTGGCCATGTTAAGCATGAGAATCCAAGTCTTTAACAGTGTAAGTAACTCATAATGTACAAAACCTCCATAAACCTCCATACAGACTTACAGGAATGTCTTGCTTTGCTCTGAATCAATTCAAACTAAGGCAAAATGACTGGACTCAGTCAGTAGACAGTAGCTATGTTTCCATCACCCTGTTTTTATGCACATTTTGAAGTACCGCATCAGAAACAAGTGATGGAAGTGCCAAAACCGATCTCGTTCCACAGCATCTGAAATGTTTTGGTCGTTCTGAAATGCTCGAGCAAAGTGTGTCGTCAAAGTATTTCTGTATAATTGCCTCCCAGAACTGTTACATGACTGCAGGCATCCACCTCCGAAAGCAATGACCACATTTATTGTGTTTTGTCTGGCGCAAAATTACTATATTCAGTGGCTTCTTCTACTTTTCTTAGTGATATATAGTGCAAGTTTACCAGAAAGTGGAAATTTTGTTCTCTTTGACTCATTGGATGGAAACAGTGCTTATTCGCAAATGTTATATGTGATATTTCCATTTTAAACTTTGGATGGAAGCCCTGCTAATCACTCCTGCATCGTTCATGAGTTCAGTTCCACCCCCAAGAATACAAAACACTCTTCTGAAGACATACTCTTGGACCCGACCTCTGTAGGTGATCGAGAACAGTATATCAAAATACTCCAAATACTCCAAATACTCAGACTGGGTTAAGATCAGCTAGTCCTCGAGGTAATTAGAAACACACATGAGCAGTGCCGTGTCCATGTTCTTTGTGAAGAGACAAGGTGATAAGGTCAGGACTAATGGAAGAACTGGAACTGGTGAACTTCATCCCCAAATGCAAATCCCAGTATCATGTACAGAGCAGACAGAGCAGAACCAGCCATGGAGCAATTGACTTCACGAGCCAAATTGTGATAGCCTGAAGCAATAAATCGGATCCGTGCATCCTGAACACACGGAAGAGCATCGTTTGCCCACTGCCAAACTCCTCAGATTACAAAACGAATGTAGATAGACAGGCCAAGCTTTCTCCATTCTCAAAAAAGAACATTGTGTTCCACTTTAAAGGAACATAAACTCCACTTAAAGTGAGTTGCTGAAACACAATACAACTCTGAAGATAGACTGTTTTCCTGAAGAAAAGAGATCTGAGAAGTCATGGTGTGGGTGCGTTCAGTAATGAATCAGGTAATGCCATCAGCTAATGAACAAGGATACAAATCTGATTGGGCTTCAGACAGTCGTCACACCTGAAGGGTATTCCCATAATGTCAGCTTTATAGTCCATCATCTTGAGGAATCTTATCTGTCATTTGTCTCTTGTTGGTACAGAAACAACAACTTTGACAAGTGTTAGGACACAAGCACTTAAGACCTGAATAAATACAGGGAGCATAAATATTAGGGATGGACGATATTATCAGAACGTTATCGGAATCGGCCAAGAAAGGCTTAAAATAAAAACATAAGCAATGTACCCTCATTATAAAAAGTATTATAGTTTTATACATTTTTGCTCAAAACTATCCAGAAGTAAAAATATTATGTATTTATCTCTATGTGTAAACTCTGCACCGGAGAATCTTGGTGTTGTTTCCAAAATGATCGGCAATAATTCAATTTCATGCATCCCTACCGAACAGTAATCTTTCTGCAGTTTTGAAAGTCAGATTAAATTAAATCTTTTAAAAACTCTACGTTAAATAAAATGCTGTCCTCACAAATTGGCACTGAAAGATGGGCAGTTTTTTTTACTATTTTCTGTAAAAAAAAACTAATACATTACTGTACATGCTTGATTAATTGGAAATCTTACCCAAAGGGCACAGTTCCGTCAACATTTGCTTAACCTTAGGTATCACTTTCGTTTTGGATAGAACACAAAATATATGTAGAAGGACGTCCAAGAAGCTCCTTTTCTTTCTAATAGGAGTAAAGTATGACCACAGCTGTCTTGTCCACTTCCAGTAGCTTGGTACTTTCTGCTAAATAATCCCTACTGTGTTCTATGGAAAGTCAGTTCTGGGATGGCATGAGACGAGTAGATAATGAGTGTGTTTTCATTGTTTTTGGAGAGTTTTCTCTTTAAGAGACAATGGTGTGAATCTCTATGATAGCTCAACACACTGATAAACGGCCCTGCAGTTCCATTACTTGATATATAACAAGGCATAATGCCGATGGTGTGGTTTATGTTGGTGTTTAGAAGCCAGTAATGTCACAAGAATATGATGTTAAAGGAAAATGATGACCAGTATTATAGGAGGAACTGCCTGTATATCACAGCAGCACAAGGTTGAACATAATGTGCTGAAGGTATTACTCTGGAGACCGGGGGGTTTGAAGTAAATTAAACCAGAGAGAAGGTTCATATAGCTGCTGGAAAAGGTCTCAAGACCAGGATAACATTGTTGAGACATGAGAGAGAAAGAGAAATGGCTAAATAACACAAGACAGCCGGAACTCAACTTACACTAAAACAAAGCTGCTGAAAAGCCCTTAAATGCATTATATACAGTATATATATATATAAAACCATAACCATCTAGAATCTTCTCCAAGTGTTTTTTTCCCATTAGCAAACATTACCAAACAGAAAAGCAAATGTAATTATTTCAGACGTGTTTCTCGAACGTCTATTAATGAATTAATAATTGTATCAACATTTTATTGCTATATTAAATGCTTTCCAAAAAGAAAATTAGCTCTTTTTCTCCATCATTTACTGTCTACACAGGCTTTCTTTCCCTAACAGCATTACTGAACACCTTTCAGAGCTAATTAAATGTTTGTAGCAATGTCATTAATCATTGTTCCCTAATTTGGTTCCTATCCTGTTGTGTGTTTCAAGGAAAATGTTGGGAAAAGACACGGATCATCGAAACAAATGTTCAGTATTTAAACAAGATGATTGGAAATGTTTAATAACCATGCTTAATAAACTAATTCGAGCGTTATCATTGGGTGTATCTTTGCAGCATGTGGAATAACTGATTAATCATTTCACATGGACACTTTCACTAAAATCTGCTCTACATATTTAGCGATTTTTATTGTGTATAGTACCAAAGATGCCTTATTGACATGTTTGTCACGTGAAATCAAACAGCAAGTTAGGGTTACTTTTCTCTGGTATTTCTTTTGTAGCTTAAGAACAGATAATAAACATTGTTACTGATGCGATGAGAATCAGTGTTTGCTGACTTCTGGAAGAAGGTCCAGACTCGTATTGGGCAGAAGAGATGGCAGTAATATGCACTACAATTTCAACAGGACTCATAATTCATCTTAACGAATGTTTGCCAGACGTCACCGCTCACATTGAAAACATCTTCTAAAATTGATAGAAACACTGTGTAGAGAACCGAGTACATTGTCTACTGCAGATCTTGCCTCATTACTGGAGCTCTCTTTGAGGAAACATGGTCACAAAACAGAAACAGCTCTCAGCGGTTCTTTGTACTTCATGTAGGTCGGCATAAATTATCTCTGAATTGAATTGGTGACAGAGTATGCTAATGAAATATTAGAGCATCTATGGAACAGCAGAAATGAACACTCAGAAAGATACTGAGGATAGAAATCGGGTGGCTGTGGACACCATTGATCTTACTAGTAGAAGCATATATTTCATTCCAGTTATTGTTATTAATGAGGTAAGATTCACTACAATCAACATTTGCATTTTAATATTGGCTAGTGTTCATCTGAAAGACATCCTCGTGCAAAGAAGTCATTGTTGAATTAATATAGTATTCTAATACAACATTTACAGTCATTTAGCTTTGAATTAATCTTAAATTGTATATATATGTGTTGCAAGCTACATAAATTACATAATTTTTAACATGGATAGATTGAGGACTAAAACAGATATATAGTAGCTACTTGAAACTTTGAACTCTTTCATACTAATATCCATTCTAGACAGTGCACACCTGAAATATTCTTAAATATCAGGAGATATTAACTCAATGCATCAAAGCTCAATGCATTTAGGCATGTAAACATGGTCAAGATGATCTGCTGAAGTTGAAACCAAGCATCAGAATTAGGAAAAGGGTGATTTAAGTGACTGTAAATGCACAACCACTTCTCGGGTTTACAGAGAATGGTCCACAAACTAAAACATATCTAGTGAATTGCAGTTCTGTGGGAGAAAATGACTTGTTGCCATTGGAAAATGTTGCCTGCTTTGATGAGTCTCGATTTCTGCTGCATCGTTTGGATGTTAGGGTCAGAATTTGGCATAAACAACATGAAAGCATGGATCCGTCCTGGCTTGTATCAACAGTTCAGGCTGATCTCAGTCCAGTATTGAGCACATTTGTGTCGTGGAGGAACACGAGATTCACATCATGGACGTGCATCCGAAAAACCTGCAGCAGCTGCGTGATGCTGTCATATAAACAACATAGGCCCATTGGAAACACGTGCCTCTACCTACATTTCTGTGAAACTCCAAAAACTTACCAATACACAAGAATTGCTGCAGTTTCCAGTTGATATGAACACTAGAGGCAGTCAAATTCCCACAACATTTATTCCTTTTTTACACAAAAAAACATGCAGAAAAGTTTCGATTAATTAAGCCTAATTTTTTCATAATTACTCGAGGAATATTATGTTGTGAATTCAAAACAATTTTTTTAAATGTTGTGAGATTTGAAAACCGTTTTCCTCACATATACAGCTTCATATGCATGAGTTTTCGCTCGGTAGCTCACGCGATACAACATTGCACTTAAAAGATGAACAGCTCCGGTACGACAAAACCGCTCAAATCTTATTGGGAAGTTAAAAGAGCACGGTTGCATCAACAAATTTTTATACTAGTCTCTGTTTGTCAACACTATCGGGTAGGTTTAGGGTTGAGTTTGGTGTAGAGGATTTTCCAACACGATGGAGTCTTAACTTTTAGCGACACTCATTGGATACTTTAATTATGAGCTGCTGCATTACATACCTTAAGCAACGTAATTTAATCACAGCAATATGTGCATCTATCAACATCAAATAAGTGTCAGGGTCACGTGTTGACTGTACATTTCACTTTGAAACTTCCACGAAATATGCAGTAACGTACGTAAAAACAGTCCTGCAGAAATTTATTTAGAGCCACGTATTTCGTACAAGCCTGGGTTCCATATAAATATGAGCCCACATCTCTGAGGAATGTATTTGTTGCCTTGCTGAATCTATGCCATAAGGAGTTCTGAAGACAAATAGGGCCCAACGCTTTTAAACACTACTTTGTTTTCTGGCAGATTGATTCAAACCTGACATATAGTTGTTTAATCCAAGTGCTATTCTTATGCTTTGTCGACTGCAGGAGTGACCACTGTCCTTACCATGACCACCCTGAGTATCAGCGCGAGAAACTCTCTGCCCAAGGTGGCCTATGCTACAGCCATGGACTGGTTCATCGCCGTCTGCTACGCCTTTGTCTTCTCGGCTCTCATTGAGTTTGCCACCGTAAACTACTTCACCAAGAGGGGTTACGCCTGGGATGGGAAAAGTGTGGTGCCAGAAAAGGTAAAGCCATTTCCGTTTTCAAATAATAGAGAAAATAATGCATTAGTCATAGATCAACAAAGGATTTTTTCAAAGAATTCTAATTGTAATAATTGTTTAACTCTACTAGTTATTAATTACATCTTTAACAGAGTAATTAGATTCCTGTACTAATTACTCTCTTTAATAAGTATTGCATTACTTATTACTAATTACTTTCCAAATCCCATATCAACCTGGACCAGTTGACCAAAATAAGGATAGACTTGAAACTGCTCTTTTGATTCTTTCAAATTAATAATATTTGAGTTCTATATCAATGAAGGATGGGGGTTGCATCCAATTTTAGATCTGCGGCAATTGAACCGCTCAGTTCAAAATGCTCACTGTCAAACAGGTCATGTCTCAGATCAGGTCCGAGAACTGGTTCGTCACGATAGATCTAAAAGGTGCTTACTTCCATATTTCCATCCTTCCCAGTCACAGGAAGTTCCTGAGGTTTGCTTTCAGAGGCGAAGCTTACCAATATAGCGTTCTTCCCTTCGGCCTAGCACTCTCACCCCGTACTTTTCACGAAGTGTACCTCACCAGGACACCAGGGCATCCGCATACTCAATCACATCAACGATTGGTTGATTTCAGCTCAATCGGAGCAGATGCCGGTTCGGACTGGGAATATATATTCACAGTTCCAGAAAGTGTTGGGTCTGGTGGCAGCTGTGTCCAACGTGATACGTTTTGACCTGCTGTACATGAGACGCCTACAGTGGTGGCTCAAGACCAAAGGGTTCTCCCTGAGGGGAAACCCACTTTGCATGATTAAGTTCACGCAGCAATGCCTATGTGCCTTAGACATGTGGAGGAAACCTTGGTTCTTATCTCAGGGCCCGGTGCTGGGAGCTCCTTCAATGGCCACCCTACCCACAGTCTGTGGAGTGGTCACCATCTCAGATGGCACATCAACTGTCTGGAGATGCTGGCTGTGTTTCGAGCACTGAAACACTTTTCTTCCGGACCTAAGAGATGGCCATGTGTTGCTTTGCACCGACAACACAGCGGTGGTCTTTTATATCAACCACCAGGGAGGTCTGCGTTCGCTCCCCTTGTACAAGCTGGCGCACCAGATCCTTGTGTGGTTCCAGGGCAAGCTCCTCTTGCTGAGAGCAATTTATTTTACTGGGCATCTCAATATGGGAGCAGACATCTTGTCAAGGCAGGGGCCGATGCCCGGGGAATGAATGCTTCACCCCGAGATGGTGAAGAAGATACAGAGAGTTTTGGTTAGGCTCAGGTGAATCGGTTTGCCACTCGTCAGACATCACACTGTCCCCTCTGGTTCTCTCTGACTCATCCAGCTCCACCGGGGGTGGATGCTATGGTACAGACATGGCCGAGGCTTTGTCTTTGACCAGAAGGCGCAAGCGGGGCATCCATGAGGAAGACCCTGTGCTTCTCTTTTACATCAGACAGGGTCAACCAAAACTACCTCTCCGCCACCACCAGAGCTACCATGGACTGCCCAATGACACAGGCGGTCTCCTTGGTGGCAAGGAGAGCTAGAGCAGCGGTTCCCCTAAGTCCTGAAATGTCATCTGATTTGACTTGCTTGCCATCGTCTATCTCTTTTAACAGGTCGGCTTGGTATACCTGTAACACCGAAATGGTGTGCCGACACGCACCAGCCTGACCCGCTGCCATTTACCCCTTGACCACCAGCGCTGAAGTGGTTCACAGCGGCTTGGAGGGCAAGACCGGAACCTTCAGAGATGATGCTTGCCAGGGAGACAGATAGCTTGCAAGTGTCTGCTCTAACGGGAGCATTGCTCTGTAACCGCACTCACCCAACCCTGCCACATTGCCATTTTATTCAGAGGCGAGAATCGTTTCTTCCAGGAACTCGACACCTCTGTGTGAGAACAGAAAAAAATGGAAGGCTCCGGCGTGGAGGTAGTGGCTTAGTACACAGAAGCATTCATTGAGTTTGCTTTTCTGCAATTCAGCCTGTTTCTCGGTGGGCAAATCGATGTTTAACTTGGCTACCGCACGAGTAACTACCTCAAATAGCTCATCATACTGGGAAGAATGAGGAGGCAAATCCTCGACGCTCTCCACATCAACCTCCTCGAAGAATGATAGGTGGAGCGACGAGCCCGCTCCCCGGGGGGAGAAACTGCAGAACTGGCTTCCGATCCCAGAGAGCCGGCAAGTGGATCTGGCAGGTGAGTAATAAGATAGGGACTTGCGCGTCTCCATTCCCTCGACCAGATCCAGCTGTGAACCCCACGAGTGCAGCTGCCGCCATGGCGGAAGCGGGAGGAACACTGGTGAAGTCTCCCACCTCAAAGAGAGCCTTCCGGGAGCGAAGCGAAAGCAGTGGAAGCCGCTCACAAAGCGGACAGTCGGCCCCCTCGAGAGCCGACTCTGTGTGCTTCACTCCCAAGCAGACCATGCACAATTGTGTGTATCCACGCTCGTGACGTGACGTGGGCAGGAGGAACACACAATCTGTAACGTGATCTGCTTTTGCCATTATGTTTGTCTTTGCCTCTACTATAGACATACTGGACCTTTATATGTTGACTTGTAACTTGACAACAACAGTAAATAAGACTCACAGAACAAAGATCGTGACTGACACACATAGAGCTTTTCTGAATGACAGAAAGCTAATGCCGGTTGCACCTCACATGCTTTTAAGCTTCCTGGTCGTTACGTCTCTCCCATCTATTGGACTGATCACACATATGATTCAGAGCATGGTATTGCTGAAGGCATTCCCCTAGCGTTTCCAACACAGCTCGAGTTCCTGAAGGGGAACTAATTTGCCATGGGCTCCCTCAAGATTTCCAATGGGTTTTATAATATATATTTTTTATTTATGAGCCAATTAAGGTCTGTGGTAAATATCATTAAACAACTCTTGGATGTTTCACCCACACTGAAAACACTCATTTTTAAAGCAGTTTGTTTATTTTTAAGAGCTTATGTTTGTAATAAGCACCTGCATAAGATTGTGTGTGCAGTTTACATTATACAACAAAATGTCTAAGTATCATCAAGTTATGCTTACCACAGACCTTATTTCACTAATAAACTGAAAAAAAAACTCATTATAAAACCCCACAAGAGGATCTTGAGGGGGAAATGTGGTAAATAAATATATGAATCAGAATCTCAATGACGCTATAGTAAGGTTTCAGCAATACCCGCAATATTAAGAGCTGGTGATATATTTCCTGTTGTCCTCCTTTACAGCAAAAGAAGAAGAAGGAGTCATTGCTGAAAAAGAACAACACCTACACGGCCGCGACGGCGACGACGTTTGCTCCGAACATAGCCAGAGACCCTGGTTTGGCAACCATTGCTAAAAGTGCCCCCCCTCCACCAACCGAGCCCAAAGAAGAGCCAAAACCCAAAGCTCCCGAGGCCAAGAAGACCTTCAACAGCGTGAGCAAGATCGACAGGGTCGCCAGAATAGCCTTCCCGTTGCTCTTCGGAACCTTTAACTTGGTGTATTGGGCAACTTACTTGAAAAAAAACCCAAATTACAGGGCGCCATGCAACCACACTAATTCTATCCCCTCTGTTTTTCTTTCTTTCTTATGTTTCTAAACAATAACAAAAAAGTTAAACGAAACAGTTTGTTTCGATGATAGTCACGCTCCCACTTTCAAGTTTGTGTCGACATATGTAACATACTGTATCTTCCTATATGATAAATTGAGGGGCTATATTATGTACAAACCACTGCACTGGAAGGAATCTCATACTATAAACAAACAGACACAGTGTATCAGACCTGAGAAAATGCTATTCTGCAAATGCACATAGAATTATAGTTATAAACTCCCTTAAACAATGGTTAACCCCCCCAAAAAAAAGTTGTTTCATGAAATACTCTCCCCGTGTTGTTCCAATCCTGTATGCTCTTGTTGAACACAAAATGAGACACTTTGCTTTTTTTGTTATAGTGACAGTTTAGCGAGTGACCTGTCAACAACAACACGCAGCGTAAAAGTAAAAGTAGTTCATGCAAATCACACACTTTATTCCAACTCTTCTGATGTGTTCCTCGCTTGAAGCTACCACATAGAAATATAGATGTTGTATGCAGTAATGTTGTATGGTGTCTTTGTTTTTGGACATATGTGCTGATTGTGTTATTGTACGTGTAAACAGTCTACTTTTGTGTTTCAGAAGAAAAAACAGACAAAAACAGCAGACAGGTTTAAAACAACATGAGGGTGACATAAATAAAAAAGGGGTAAACTGTTCTTTTAAGATATGTTTTTGCATTACATTAGTATTGTACATGGAATAAGTTTGCATGGGTGAAGCTTTCTATACCCAGTTAACAGCTTGATTTAAACGGTCATGTGTTCCTCTGTTTTTCTCTTTATCCTGTGTTCTGGATCTTCTGTTATTTGACCTTATATTCTACTAGGTTTCCATTAACAGCAATAAAACATGTCTCAGCGGGGGGGGGAAGATTTACTCATGGATAAAGCATTGAGAAAAGATTAATGTATATATCATAAAGCATACTATTTATTTTGTTTTCATGTAAATATTATAAAATCTTAGAGATGTCAATATTCATTTTGAGCTTTGCTAAATGTAACTACAAGGTACAAACTCAGTGCTTGACGGAGAAAGAGTGTATTGTTTCGATTTGTGCAGATCGTCAAGAAAATTCGGGTATATGAATATTTATTTATGTATTTATTTATTCTAGATCCACTCGTCAATAGTTTTGATTTTCCATTTGATGATAATGCGTGTGCCGAAGGAGGGAATAAAGTAGATACTTAGAAAGAATGTAAACGTCTGTCTTGGTGTCGGAATGCAATTTTATATTTAGCATTAAAATACTCTTTATTTATTTTGGTAGATGCTTTTTGAAAGAGAAATTGTGGCGGGCGCACACGGGATATTAAAGCGATGGCACTAGGGTTGTCACTTCTGTGCTGCTACTCACTAGCATCACTTAAAAGTGAACAAGTCAGAGCGAATCAAGAGTAGTGCCTTGTATATATTTGCAAGTTAAGAGGGTACTTTCTTAGAAGGTGCTCTCCTTGTTTCTTTCAATTAGATATGGGCAACCTTTCAAAAACATCACTGAAGAAAGAATCAGCCACACTGCCTTTTGTCTCACATGCCATAGTGAACATATATCCCATTATTATCACAGCTCGTTAATGAAGACTAAAAGAAGACATGTCTAGTGATTAGCCATGTGTGTGAATACATATAAATATGTCTTGTAGTGCTATAACAATGCCACGTTTTATGTTTGTGGCATGTCAGTTGCTTCTCAAACACCTATTGAAAAGAAACCAAACTTATAAAGAGTATCCTCTCTATTTTAGGACTGAGAGAAAAAAACAGTTGTCTTAACTTTGACATTATCATACTTCACTTTGATGTAGCAATATAGGTTAGTAAGGGCTTTTTGTGACGGAAGAGATAAAGGCACATCAATCTGAGTTGCTCTTCTTGGTATGTTTATGAATGGCTGAAATGAGAAGCGGTTGTAATTTGGCAGTACTCTTCTGTTTTGTCGATTTGTTACTTTTGTGTTTAAAATGCACTTTTTTTTCTTTCGCAAAATACTGAATGCATATACAAAATGTTGAAACGGATGTTTTTGGGGTATGCCACTGGATCGGGAACTTTCTGTTGCATTATCTGGACCGTGTGATGCATATAAATGTCATGTTACCCCTCTTTACTTTATTCTTTAAGACACGGCGGTATCTAGAGTTTGCTGAGTTTGTGCCAGATTGAGCAAAGACTGAAGGTTAACTCTGGGACATGTGTGAAAGAGTATGCAAATGCACAGTTGTTTATTCCTTTGGAGCCAGACTTTGGTCAAATTATGAGTTCATTGATGCTATATGTATATATATATATGCGCACACATATTCTCCATGATGACACTTGTTCTAAAAATGCAACATTGTCTTTGTACCAACCTCTTGTTCTGCATTTTGCACATTATAGGCATATTTAATATGTATGTAGTCAGCTTTGTGCTATGCAAGGATAGCTCTGAACCATATTAATTAGCTTCTCTCTCACCCTTCACTGTCATTTCCAAATATATTGTAAAAAGTCATTTACGAACTGTTCACCCTAATTAGCTGTGGGACTGTTTGTCATTCTGAAAGCATGTAAGGACGGGTGGCTCAGATCTGGAATAACCCATTTTAAAGACAGGGTAATGTGGCAATAAAAAAATATAGATTTAAAATAATATTTCAGTTAGTGTTATATTATTTACACCACAATTAATAGATATATTTAGATTGTTTTGTTGCATCTAATAATATATTTTTGATGACCTGTGCTATGGATTAAAAACTTGTGATTTTACTTTATTTGTTTTATGGGAGATTATAGCGTTTCATATGCATACCAGATTGTGAAAGTGGTTAATTATGTTGTTTTTGATTTTGCAATGTACTGAAGTAATCCTACACACACTTTAATTAAAAAAACTACATTTGTGCTTGGCAAAAGTTGAAGTAACTACTAACTCAAAGGATGAACACGTGCATAAACAGTCTTAGACACAAACTGCAGTGTGCACAAGTCCAGAGACAAAGTATGATTTATTCTGTACTGTACACTGGGAGTCGTCTTTGTAAAGGTTTGCTTTCTTAAATGTTATGGCCCTGTAGAATTTGATTATCTTCATTAGTCACAAAAAAGATCAAAGAAATATATCCATTTTGGTCATCTGTGTTGCTTTAATTTGCTTGATGTGTGTTTTAGTAACCCTGAGCAGGGAACGAGATGCTGCGTTCTGATCAGCCCTTCATTAGACGCTGTGTCCGTAGCTAATGCAATGGGAACACTACACCACAGCACCAGACTACTGGTAAATAGAGGAATATGAACTGAAACATGTTCAAACAGGAGGCAGCCATGTTCACAGTATAAAATCTGGCAAAGTGAAATCAGAAAACTGTCCTCCAAAGACGCACCTTTAGATAACGCCTGAGAAGAAGCAGCACTCTGAGCAGTGAGCTGAAATACTAGGAGGCGAAGTGAGCGATAGAAATGACATCCCTCGCCCAGTGCAACAACCTTCGTTTCACAGCAGCAACACGAGTCGATGAAAACTGACGGAAGGAAAATCGACTGGCCTTAGCTGCAGTAACATGGATGTTTTGCCCTCCAGGCCCTCTATTGACCACGAGATGCACGCTGACTAGAAATGTGTACCTACCTCCATCGTGTACTTGCCTGTTTATCCATCGTGTACTTGCCTGTTTATACCTCCATCGTGTACTTGCCTGTTTACCTACCTCCATGTGTACTTGCCTGTTTATACCTCCATCGTGTACTTGCCTGTTTACCTACCTCCATCGTGTACTTGCCTGTTTATACCTCCATCGTGTACTTGCCTGTTTATACCTCCATCGTGTACTTGCCTGTTTACCTACCTCCATCGTGTACTTGCCTGTTTATACCTCCATCGTGTACTTGCCTGTTTATACCTCCATCGTGTACTTGCCTGTTTACCTACCTCCATCGTGTACTTGCCTGTTTACCTCCATCGTGTACTTGCCTGTTTACCTTCCTCCATCGTGTACTTGCCTGTTTATACCTCCATCGTGTACTTGCCTGTTTATACCTCCATCGTGTACTTGCCTGTTTATACCTCCATCGTGTACTTGCCTGTTTACCTACCTCCATCGTGTACTTGCCTGTTATTTTCTCCATCGTGTACTTGCCTGTTTATCTCTCCATCGTGTACTTGCCTGTTTATACCTCCATCGTGTACTTGCCTGTTTTTACCTCCATCGTGTACTTGCCTGTTTATACCTCCATCGTGTACTTGCCTGTTTATACCTCCATCGTGTACTTGCCTTTTTACCTCCATCGTGTACTTGCCTTTTTACCTCCATCGTGTACTTGCCTGTTTATACCTCCATCGTGTACTTGCCTGTTGTGTCCTCTCCAGCGTCTGTCCAGTAGTAACTGGATGATACTGCCATGATACTCCAACATCTGATTCTTCCAGTGATTCCAGGTGTGTATCTCCATTACTCATCAGTGTGCGGTGTGTGCTTAATATCAGATCCACGAGTTCCTGTAAAGCCTTGCATTACAAACATCATCTATCCATCGAACTGCATATCTGAACTTAATACTCACCTGCATCAGTTTTCCATTTACTCAGCTGTTCTAATAAATGAACCTGTTGAAATATTAATCATCCATGTGAGTCTACTTCGTAACAGTTATCAATCCCAAACACAGACTGTCTGAAGTCTGGCACAGGTAATTGTAATGCACTCTGTGAATAAGTTCATTTTATGGTGATGAAGTGTTAATTGGTTGAGACCCATAGATGAGGCTGTTCTCACTCTGCACACCCCCACCTCAGGTGAAGCACAGCTTGTTCTTCCTCCAGAGCAGCTGTGGCATGCTTGAAGATGGTTACATAAGCACGGTGCTCCTTCAGTCAAGCATTCCTGTGCTCACCTCGTCTTCTCAAACCCTCACAGACTTGCTCATGATGCAAGAGGAATCGGAGGAGGGCAGGGAGTCTGAGGGACTGTTATTACATCATTTCTGAACAGTGCACACAGTCTAATGATCTGAATGTCATTAGTTAGTTAACTAATGTTAGTTAAAGACAAGGACCTAATAAGAAGATAGAAAGTGCTGGTATTTAGGATGCTGATCAGAGGAGGAAATGTTTCTTTAAATAATGATCTGAGGTCATATTTGGGGTTCTCATAAACATTGTTTTAATCATTTTAATTTTCCCTGATGTCTGCTTAATGCTATTTATTAAGAATGTAATTTTGTCAGTTATGTTCTGTTCCTCTTAGTTATCATGGACTTTGCGTTTGTGTTCCCTGACCTAGTTTCTATCTCCCTTGTTTGTGTCATTATGTTCAGGGTGTCTTGTTAATTATCTTCATTTGCCGGTGTATTTAGTTCCTGTCTGTTCAGTATGTCGACTATGTCAATACTGTACGTGTGCCTGCCTGGTTGCTTGTGGATTTACCTTCTTGTGGATTAATTAAAGACTATTTGACTTCATAATCTACTTCGTGCATGTTTACACGACACATTATGTGTTATACCTATACGGCTCAAATGAAATGTTTCAACAGTTTCTTTTAAATCAAAGTTTCAGTAATTTCAACAATGTTCATTACAAGTTATCTGTTCTTTAATAACCTTCTTAAAATGTAACATTATTCATGCAATTTTTTTTTGAAGTTCATCTTACTTTTTTATGTGCTCTACTTGTTTAGTGAACATTCAAAAGTAACATTCGCATTACGTTTGCAAAATGATCAAATTGAATGTCTATATAACCGAGAAATAAAAGTAAAAACAATTCATAAACCTGAATATTTTGAATGTTCAGAGAGCAGTCAGAAATAACATTTTCAGAACTTAATAGCATCATGAGCAAAACAATCTTCAAACATATTTTTGTTAGCTGTGTAAAAGTTACTAAATGCAGGGTTTTGCTTCGCTCTGTGCTGTTAATTATTACTCAATGTATTAAATAGAAATGTGTAAAATACAATTATTTGAATTTTATTTATCTGTTATTGTGAGTCAAATAAATATCAGGCCACATTTTATGACCAATCATTGCAGAAATCCATATAGTTTTTAAGGCATTTACAAGAATCATTCTTACTGTAAATGATTTACAGATATAATACACTCAACAGCCTCTTTTAAGGCAAATATCGAATGCATGTAGACAGTCAAGATGAACTCCTATCAATAAATGCTGATATATTATTTTCTAATTATAAAAGATAGATGTT
>QVTF01006899.1:0-26679 GCA_003573665.1 Oxygymnocypris stewartii
CCTGATTGATTTAGTGTGCTTCCAGCTCTGCACGCTCAGTGTCCTGGAGCTTATCGATTGTTAATTTACTGCAATGCTCTAAGGCCCCATGCGTGGCCAGTGACTAATGAACTTATTCAGACCATGTGCGACCAGACGAGATACACAAACTCATCTAACCTCATTTCTCCTCCTTCCTGCCCCCAAGGAACGCGAGGTTGCAGAGGATTGAGAGGCAGAGCTTCTGGAGAGGGAACAGTGGCTGGACATCTGACCGCTGGACAGCAGGTTTGCTTTGAAATACTGGATTAAATCTTCATCTGTGCAGTGAAATACACAACCGTCAAATATACAGTGAGAAACAAAAAACACAACACACAGAACTGTATATTTTATTGCATTGCAATGTGAATGCGAAGGTATTTTGGGGTTTATTTTTAGAACTAAAACTGATCTTGCAGTTCTTCTAGCTAAGGTTTTTTGCCCCCTTAAGTCTAACCTTGTGTGCTCCACTGTGCAGCTGTTCTGCGGTCTGATCTTCTCTCTCTGTGTTGTGGGGGCGTCCTGCTCCCGCCGTTGTCCAGTGTTTCTGTCGGGTGCTTGAGTGGGTCCTCCGTTACAGAGGGAGCTCAGGTGGAGGAGGCAGGTCTGCAGTCACACACAAACCAAAAGTGTGAATGATCATCTATCCACTCCATTATTATAGAAGAACAACGGCTTTAATTACTACAAACAATAATTTATTAACTATGTGGATTCTTACTCCCTGGTTTCAACACTTCACGTCTCGCAAGGCCATCCTTTTGAGATTTCTTCTTAGGCCTGGGCTTCTGAATTGAGGACGTGAATGTTGTATATTCTCCTAATAGCAGTGCAGATGAAAGTAAACAAAGATTATGTACTCTATAAATAAACATCAGCAGTGTAATAAAAACAGTTTTTTTCCAGCAGTGAAGGGTTACTTGTGCCTGTGTTGTTGGAGAACAGTTCCTCCATTGCAGCTATTTCTCCCCAAGGACCGCTGTGGTTGGGAACGCTACCATTAAGATACTCTGTCTTGGTTAACAGCCTTGGGTTGGAAAGAGCAAACTGTGTGCTGTGTGCACACTGTGTTTTCCTGTTGAATAGACACATGAGCATTTTGTTCTTTGTTTTTATCCCAAGTCAGATTCTAAAGCTATTGTCATGGCAAAAAAGAAGTAAAATCAGTTTTAATCAAGAAACAAATCTAAAAATAGATGGTAAGATGTCAACAAAAAAGGGGGCAAGGGGGAAAACAGGCACTAGAGCGATCGACGAGCGAGCGAGCGAGCGAGAGAGCGAGCGAGCGAGCGATCGAGCGAGCGAGCGAGCGAGCGAGCGATCGAGCGAGCGAGCCAGCCAGCCAGCCAGCCAGCCAGCCAGCCAGCCAGCCATCCACCACCCAAGCCATCCATCCAGCCATAGCCATCCAGCCACCCACCCTTCCTTCCATCCATCCATCCACCCACCATCCATTCATCCATCCATCCATCCATCATCCACGGCAACCCATCCCAGACCGTCCATCCATGCCATCAAGCCACACGCACCCACCCACCCTTCCATCCACCACCCAACATCCAGCCAGCCATCAGCATCAAGGCCATCCATCCAGTCCAGCCATCCAGCCAGCCTCCAGCCATCCATCAGCCATCCATCCAGCCACCAGCCTTACTGCCACCCAGCCGCCATCCATCCATCCATCCGCCATCCATCATCCCACCCATCCATCCACCCACCCATTCATCCATCCATCCATCCATCCACCCACCCACCCATTCATCCATCCATCCATCCATCCATCCATCATCCATCCATCACTATTAATTAATTATATTGAGCTGTCAAATCAACTAAACTATGGTTAGGTAACAACCTTAAATTTTAGTTTGATACGCACATGCGCACAAAATAGGCTATTGTATAAAAAAAATGCTTATTTGCATAAAAATAGTCATATTTAGGAGTTTTACCATTTTTAACCCAATTAAATTCAATAACATGAAGGTGAACTATTCCTCTAATGTCAAGCCCTGATGCCTTTGTGTGTGTGTGTTTACCGTGGCAGCAGGTCTGGATGGTGCAGGTTTGGCGGGTACTGCTCCTCGCTGGGGGAGGGTGTGAGAGTTGCTGTGGACTGAAGGCTATAGGTCGTGGCCCTGTTGGTTTCCTCTCCTCCCAAAGGCAGAGTGGCTACGTCCTCCAGACCTTCAATCAGATAAGATCGCTCAGGCAGTGGAGGACACCACTCTTCATCCTCCTCAGGGCTATTGAGACGTAAACATTAGGATTCCAGTTAAACCTAAAATATTGGTACACTACTAAAACACAAACTAGGTTTAAAACAAAGCAAGAACAAAGAAACTTCATAAAAACACACAAAAATAACACATTTCAAAAGACTCTGGACCCCTGATGCATCAAGCCGTGATTTCATTACACGATAAAAGACTGCGGTAAATAACTGTGGTCCTTTGAAAAAAGTAAAAAAAATACCATAAAAGAGAATCCAATGTAGGTACAAAAGACAGCATTATAAAAAAGCTTATCAACAATTTGTCAAAGCAGCTTCATCCATGGAGGGTGGTGATAAAAATATGATGTGAAAGAAAGAAAGCATTGAGGACAAAGGTTGATATGTGTGGTTCCACTTCATTCCAACCCGTGGCTATTCTTACAGGTTCATTCTGAAAAGCCGCGTCTGGCGACCTGCCTCTCGGCCCCGTCTCAAACAGCCAGGACGGCTTGGCTCTAAGCACTAACATCATTAGCCCCTGTCACTTTAAGCTGAAACATCAAATACGTCTAGATAAGACCTCAATTTATCTGCCAGACTACATTTGACCACATTGCACAGGTTCCATATTGGGTCACTTTTCTGAGAAGGAGAATTATATCCAGAAGTGTCTGAACTTAAAAGAAAAAAGGGTGGATGACAGCTACTGAAAGGCAGGTTTACAAGTTGATGAAATCTTCTGGAAATGGGCTGACAGACTCCAACAAAAAATATCAAAAAGTAACATGGTATTTTGGACTTGTACTATGGTCGTATCATTTGATTTTGGACATGTACATTCACATTAACATGGCTTTTTGAACAAATTCCATGGTATTTTAACATGGTACAATGGTTGCTGGATATTTA
This sequence comes from Oxygymnocypris stewartii, assembly GCA_003573665.1. NCBI lineage: Eukaryota > Metazoa > Chordata > Actinopteri > Cypriniformes > Cyprinidae > Oxygymnocypris > Oxygymnocypris stewartii. The sequence continues at coordinate 3,146 of QVTF01006899.1, forward strand.
CCATGGTATTAACATGCTATTTTACAATGGTACCATGGTCCATGGACATTTACCATAGTATTAGCATGTTTTTTACTGTAAAGTACCACAGTCTTTAGACATTCACTATGGTATTACAATGGTTTTATCACATGGTATCATAATTTTGCACATACAAATGGTACATTTTGGACACCATAGTATTAGCATTGGCTTTTGAACAAGTACCGTGCTCTTTTGATATAGTACCGTGGTTTTTGAAGTAGTATGAAATTACCATGGTATTTTAACACGGTACCATGGTTATTTGACATTTACAATGGAATAAGCATGTTTTTGAAATTGTACCACAGTTTTACCATGCACCATGGTATTATCATAGCTTTTCAAACAAGTGCCATGGTCTTCTGATATGGTTCAACGGTTGTTTGGAAATTTGCCATGGTATTAACATGATATTTTAACATGCTACCATGGCCCATAGACATTTACCATGGTATAACAATGGTTTTTATCACATGGTATCATAGGTTTTGGACATTTACTTTAGTATTATCATGTTTTTTTTTTTTATTGTACAACCGCTTTTGGACACACCATGGTATTGACACTGTTTTTTTTAACAAGTACCATGTTCTTTTGACATGGTACCATGATTATTTGACATTTACCACAGTATTAGCATGTTTTTTTTAATTAAACAACAGTTTTTTAGATATGCAGCATGGAATTACAATGGTTTTATCATGCAGCACAGTGGCTTTGGACATGCACCATGGTAATACCATGATTTTTAGATACAGTATGCACCATAGTATTATGATGTTTTTGACATTGCACCAAGAGTTTGGACTGGGGTACCATGGTCATTTGACATGACACCATGGTTTGTGGACATTTATCATAGTATTATCATGTTTTTTTACTGTACCACAGTTTTTGGAAATGCAACATGGTAATACCATGTTTTTCAGATATGAACCATTTCAATGAGGTTACCATGGCTTTTGATCATGCATCATGATCACAGCATATTTTTGTACATTTACCATAAACTACCATGCTTATCTGGACTTATACAAATGTTCTTAGAATGGTTATTACCTGTGTCTTTTGTCTGTGTTTTGAACCTCTTTGTTTTGTGCTGAATGTAGGGACATCACATCAGACCAAGTTGGTGAAGAGGCTTTTCCTAGAGACTTCTGCTTCATCAGTTTGGCTGTATAACAGCATTAAACAGTCACAAGGCTAAACTAATGGTCATCTGCATAAAATTGACATCAGCATTTGTTGTAGCACTTGTTGATCCAATATGTATGCATAATTTCTGCCTAATACCTAAAGGACCAATCCCTTAACCCTCATGATTGAAATCAATGTCACTCCTACCATTTTCGCCTCTTGGGTACTGAAGTTTTGCATATTCTGCTCCACTGTGGCTGGACTGAAGGCTCCACTGATCCAGGTCCTGCTCCATGCTGTAGAGGTCAGTTTTGGAGAGGACTGGAGTGCTGGTGTATGGGTCTGGACCCTGAGAGTACAGACTGCACACATCATGCCCATCTGCATCGGCTGGGTTGATGGTACAGTATATGGCGCCTTCATTAGAGGCCGGGCTGTACTTCCCATTCTGACTCAGATAATTCGATAATCCTGAAGCTGGAAAACAGATTAATGAGTTATAGGAGATTTTATTTGTAAGTGTGACAGTACCGTAATGTAGGGGAACGCCCATGACAGAGATCTTACTGTTGTAGTATTGATCTGTGGAATCAAGCCTGCCTGCACAGCAGTTGACCGATTCTTTTCCATTTCGAGAGAAGTTGCTGGTAGGCCACGAGTCAGCCAGCCAAGGGTAGTTACCTAAATGTGACTCCAACAAACATGGCCTGTAAAGGAAAATAAATAATTGAATTAAAAATAAATTATTTTACATTAAATATATATTTTTTTTTACAAGTAATAATATTATATTTTATTTAAATTAATTAATAATACTCATTTTAATATTTACTTTTTCCTGACCATTTTCCATGTTCTACAGTAGGTAAATTTAAAGTCTCCTATGATACAGACCTTCCATTTATAATATCCGACCCATCACCTCGAGAGAGAGCAACTAAAGAAAAAAAAATTAGAAAGAATTCATCCCAAAAGCTCTTCTGACAACACGATTTTGAGACACACATTGTTAGTTTTGTGCTAGTATGGAACGAAGGTTACCTGCAGGCGTGTATGCAAAGGAAGTAGTATAGTGTCCAAGTTCTTTCCTCCTCCTGTGTCTGCAGTAGATCCAGGCGCTGAAACCCATTAGAACCATCCAGGATGATATACCAATCCCGGCGATGAAAGCTGGCTGACGGACCACCCCTGTGATATGCTCAGATAGGCTGACACTATCATCCTTCACCACTGACAAGGACTGATCTATTGCTACTTCTGATAGAAGATATAAGGAGGAAATGGAAAAAAGTGAATAAGAGTGATTATATGAAAATGAAAAAGACACAGAAGAGTAAATGCTTCTTGTCTTATACAGGAAACATTTTATCAAAATATATTTCCCCCATCATCTATCTTCAGCTGACACACAGCATGAGAATCCCTAACATTTTCAATTCCTTAGCATTTTTGATTCCTTAACATACAATCTGAGTAAATGCTGAGATAAGAATCTTTTAGGTGGGATAAATGTCACCATCAGAGGTGTGTGGTAAATATTTTTTATAAACCTGCCGGACAAATCCAGCTTAAACTGACAGCTGTGTTTTGGACAGCACAAAATATGGTAGCAGGATTAATAGCTGGCCTAGCTGGTTATTAGCTGGAACAAGCCGCTCATTAGCTGGAAAAGCTGGTCCAAGAAGATTATCGCTTCAGTTCAGTCTGGCCATTAGCTGGCCAAGATGGTTATTAGATCAAAACTAGTTATTGGCTAGATCAAGCATTTGGTTTTTGGCTTATTAGTTAGTCCAAGCTGGCTATAAGATAGGTCAAGCCTGTCAAAAGCTGGTGAAGATGGTCATTAACTTGCCCAAGTAGGTTATTAACAAGCCAAAATGGTTTTTAACAGGTCTAAACTGGTTATTATTTGGATCAAGCTAGTCATTAATTGGCCAAGATGGTTATTGGTCCAAGCTGGTAACTAACTGGTCACAGCTGGTCTTAACTTGTTCAATCTGGCTGTTATCTGGCCAAAATGGTTATTAAATAGTCAAAACTAGTTATTAGCTAGATCAAGCATTTTGTTTTTGGCTTGTTAAAGCAGGTTATTAGTGAGGCAAAATGCTTATTAACAGGTATAAACTGGTAAGTAGTTGGCCCAAGCCAGTCATTAGCAGGCCAAGATGGTTATTAATTCAAGCTGATTATTAGCTGGTCACAGCTGGTTTTTAGCAGGTTCAATCTGGCTATTACCTGGCCAAGATGGCTATTAGTTAGCCAAAATGAGTAGGTATGGTTATTAGTTGGATCAAGCCAGTCATTAGCTGCCAAAAATGTTATCGGTCCAAGCTGGTTACTAACTGGTCATTGTTGGTTTTTACCTGGTTCCGTCTGGTTTTTAGGTGGCCAACATGGTTGTAAGATAGAAAGGCATTTATTAGTCCAAGCTCATTAATAGCTGGTCACTGCTGCTATTTAGCTGGTTCAATCTGGCCATTAGCTAGCCAACATGGTTATTAGCAGGTCAAAACTAGTTAAAAGGTGGATCAAGCATTTACTTTTTGGCTTGTTCAAGCAGGTTATTAGCTAGCCAAAATTAGCAGGTCTAAACTGGTTATTCGTTGGATCAAGCCAGTCATTACCTGGCCAAGATGGTTATTAGTCGAAACTGGTTATTAGCTAGTCACTGTTGTTTTTTAGTTGGTACAATCTAGCCGTTAGCTGGACAAGATAGTTATTAGTTGGTCCAAACTAGTTATTAGCTGGATAAAGCATTTAAGTAGCAGACAAAGATGGTTAGTGGCTTGTCCAAGCAGGTTATTAACAAGCCAAAATGGTTATTAGCAGGTCTAAACTGGTTATTAGTTGGCTCAAGCCAGTCATTAGCTGGCCAAGATGGTTATTAATCCAAGCTGGTTATTAGCTGGTCACTGCTGGTTTTTAACTGGTTCAATCTGGTTGTTAGGTGGCCAAGATGGCTATAAGCTGGATCAAGCATGTTAATAGCTGGTGAAGATGGTTATTAGCATGTCTAAACTGGTTGTTAGTAGGATCAAGCCAGTTTTGCTGGCCAAAATAGATATTGGTCACAGCTGTTTATTATCTTGTCAGTGTTGGTTTTCAGCTGGTTCAATCTGATCATTACCTGGCCAAGCTGGTCAAAGCTGGGTATTAACTGAATCAAGCCACTAATTAGCTGGCCAACCTGGTCTTTACATGGCATCTGGTATGACCACCTGGTAACTGGTTTTTGACCAGTTTAGACCAGTTAGATCCAGCCATCATGTTTCAAAAAGCAGCTACTAGTTTAGGATATTCCTGGGTGGAAATGATGGCGGTACTCACTCAGGAAGATGAAGATAGGTTGGCTATGAGCGCCCACTCCTGCACTTGTCACCGCTGCGACCTGCACGCGATACATAGACTCAGGCAGCAGCCTGTCCAACAGCACCCACAGTGTATCCCCATCCACACTCCTGTTGATCATCTGCTGAGACTCGTTACCTACACACCACACCTGTACGACCCAGAAACAGACTTCAGTCATTATTATTTTACTTAGCGGTCATTGAAAGGCTCCCCATAAAGCTTCACTGGTTTACCCTGTACTCTAGTATAAGCTCTTCTGGCACATCAGGGGGAGGAGGATGCCAGGACACTCGCACGGTTGAAGTGTTACTTAACTGCACCATGCTGACTCCCTGAGGAGGGCCGCTCAGCACTAAAAGCAGAAAAATGATGGGCAAATGTCAAAACATTAAAATTACAGCAAAAGTTTGAGGGGAAAATGAAAGTCATGAGAAACTAAGAGCTAAAGACTCGAGCTGAACATCAACACTAGTCTTGCCTTCATTAGCAGTGCGAGCCACAGCTATTTCACTGTCAATCCCCTGAAACTCATTGTAATACGGTCTCATTTTGAACTCGTATTCTTTTCCTCTGTGTAGCTCTGTTAGGACAGCAGTGTGTAGGGGACCTGCTTTTAAGTCCTGGATCATCCACGCACTCCCCACAGGCCTGTAATACAGCCTGTAACCTTCAATATAGCGAGGATGCCGGTCAAGCTGAAATAATATCAACACATACATATGATATCTTAAGTTTCAGATCTTGTGAATGGCCATGCAATTTTGTCAGATACTGATAATAAATGTACTAATGCATTGATATTTACTTATTTTGTATTATTTACCGTCCCACTGAAAATGCATGTCAACATATGCACATCAAATCGTATACTCACAATCCATGTGATTTGAACACTTGTAGGGCTCAAGACTTTGGGTGTCTGCAGATGAACCTTGACCCCTCCTAAATCCATCTGCACATGTGCCTGGTCTTTCCCCTGACCTTCTGGAACATCTGAAAATGTACACACACAAAATTATGCTGATGTGCACAAACCATAAAAACAGCCATCACACACACTACACCAAAACTACACTCACCTTGTGTTCGGACTGGCTCTGAGATGGGGCTGGGGTCACTCAGGCCGTAGGAGTTGACCGCTCGGATGATGAAAAGGTACACAGTATTGGGGTAAAGCCCAGCCACTGTGTGCTTTTCTAGCATCACGAGATCAGCTACAGTCTGCCATGTGCTGCCCACTGACTGACTGGAATAAAACACATTAAATGAACACTACATTAATTCACAAAACAAATCGCCAGTTTTACAATCAATATGAATGACATTCAAAGCCACTGACTGTGCATCAACTGAATTCCATATTAATGTGTCATGTTGCAGCTACATTACTGTTTTACTATATTACATTATTAATAAATGTAATAATTTAACATTTATCTTTGCTACTGATGCCTTTTTAGAGAAGAACTAATTAATTGTGAATTGCTGCGCTTTGCGTCATGCCGAATATCATCCCTTATTCATTAGAAAAAAACCAGTGCAATGCTCATCCATATACATGAAAAGATATTATTTGAATTATGACAGGGTTCAATTATACAACAGAGGATATGCATCTGAATAATCAAATAATTGTTATATTAGTAATTCTGTTCGGTGTTGGGGAAGCTACTTTGAAACTGTAGCTTGTCACAAATCACAAGCTACTCATAATCTAAATATATTATATTGAAGCTAATAACAAAGACACTGAAGAAATATAAGGGATCTGAATCAGATATATATGTGGTTGGTTTGGGGTCAGTAAAATTTATACTTTTATTCAGCCAGGATGCAGTACATTTCTCAAAAATAAAAGTAAAGATATATATTATGTTAGAAAAGGTTTCTTTTTCAAATAAATGCTGTTGTTTTGAACTTTTTATTAATCATAGATTTATTCCACATAGAGGTTCCACCAAAATATTAAGCAGCACAACTGTTTTCTAACATTGATAATAATAGTAATGTTTCTTAGGCATCAAATCAGTATATTGGAATGATTTCTGGAAGATCATGTGACTGAAGACTGACGTGATGATTTCTGAAAATTCAGCTTTGTCATCACAGGAATTCATTCAAAATATACTGAAATAGAAAACAGCTATTTTAAATTATTATAATATTTAAATTTGTTATTGTTTTTACTGTATTTTTGTTCAAGTAAATGCAACCGTGCTGAGCATAAGAGACATCTTTCAAAAATATAAAAATCTTACAGAACCCAAACTTTATATGATATTTAGTATGATACATAAATATATTATTCAGTTTTCAATTGTATAACATTAATACTACATAGATTTATACTAAACACTAAATAGACAACATGTAACTGAATAACAGTGATAAACAACAGTAATTAAATGAAGTTTAAACACGTAGTTTTTAAACTAAGTTCGGGAGGAGCACGTCAGATACTCAGGCTAATTAGCACAGGTGGTACACAATCTAGGTAATCGATCCTGGGACATAAATACAGCTGTCTTACCTCCATCTAGTCGACGGTTAAACAGCATCCCTCCACCACCCCTTCTCCACCAGTATCACCAGAATTCTAATCACACGGGGGGGGTTCACTGGGTTCGGGCCATTCCCGGCTAGGAGCCCTCCCCCAGGACAGCACGCCTACAACGTATTACCATACACTCCAAATACGCATTACGTTATCTTGCTAGTAGATGTAAGTGTGAAATCGTGAACTAAGTAATAATATAAACAGTTTTTGAACCAGTTTATTAAAATGAATGTTCAGACGCTCTAAATCAATCCGACTTTGACAAATAAAGACGTTCTAGTTTATTTATTCCCTCAGCTTGCTCAGTTTTAAGGTGGCTGTGTACAGAATACAAACACGTGTTATTTTGCCATAACGCTACCTGTCAAAAAATAGCATGTTACTAGAAAACCTGCAGTTTTTCAAAAACAGCTGCACTATCGTCATGCAAATGAAGAAAGTTAACTTCATAGCAAGTTTGTTACTCCCCAACAGACTCTAGTGTCTTATATGAATAAAAAAGCTTCACTGGCATGCTGAATTGCACACTTTGGCCTTTGTTAATGAGAAAAAATGAGCACGGAGCAGGGTGTGAAGAACAATGGAGAGGATCTGGCCTCGTCTCCAAGCACCATGAGCACATAAGGTCAGCCCAGTCGACTTCTCGGACTGTGCGCACGACCGTGACCTCTCAACAGAGTGAGCTGCACTATAAATCCGAGCGTCTTCTTAACAAGGTGTCAGAGCAGAGCTAAATAACGACTTGGCCTCTACTCTCGGCCTCCCTGCATCACCCTCCCTGCTGCTCTCCTGGCGGGACAATAATAGAGCCTTCTGTTCATCTGACCTCCACAGAGCCCAGAGGGACAAGTTCTGCTGAATTCTAACTGCAGCCCCAGGGAACGTCCAGCCTGCAAGAGAGCAATGCTTCACTCTCACTTTACTATAAACTTCCATCCGCTCTGAATGACGTCTCCAACAAAACCGGCACTGTAATGAGAACGTCTGCCACTCGCTCTACCCATCAGGCCACTGGAGAGGGTGTAGAACCCCCTTCCTCATATATTTATTTTTAATATGTAGCAGAGCTGCATATTTTAAATCCATGCAGGAACTGACTGAATGCATTTCCCAATACGAGATAAAGTGCAAACATTTGCAGGAGAGGAATATTCCAGGCTCAATGTAAGTTAAGCTGTATCGACAGCATCCGTGACAGGCTTTTGATTACCACAAAACTCAGCCCTCAGTGTGTAAACACAAGCACAAATCATATGTAATGCATACTGGGTCAGAAATTATAGGAGGCTCAGGTGAAAAAAATCCCACAGAATTTTAAAACACAGGAGATATGCTCCATTACATGTTCCTCCATTTTTCTCGTTTGCAACATCTGATATATTTCTTAATATTTTATTCTAGGTCTAGTTATGCACAATATGACAGAAAATATGAGTAAATATTGATTTTGTTTTATTGGTGACACCCTAAAATCCAATTATAAAAGATATAAAAAGATGACATAGCGTGATTTTATATCGTTAGAAATAAACACAATCCCATTAATGTGAAAATGCCCCTGAAAATCAAATCCTGGGGGCCAATATTGCCTCTTAATGGAAAATTGGATTTCTGACACTGAAAGTGTGTATAGTAATGAATAACAATAGAAGTCTATAGGGCAAAGCCCTGCACTGAATCAGCGACTATAAGTATGTTTTGTTATTAGTTGAAGTATTTGCTATTGACTGTTCAAATGCGGAGTTTTGCACGTTGTGTGTGTGTGTGTGTGTGTGTGTGTGTATGTGTGTGTGTGTGTGTGTGTGAGTGTGTGTGTGTGTGTGTGTGTGAGAGAGAGAGAGAGAGAGGGGGTCACTGCGTAGCGTCGCATGTAGAGCTGCAGCTAACGATTATTTTTATTGTCGACTAATCTATCGATAATTTTTTCTATTATTCGACTAATCTATCAACTATTTTTCAATTAATCTATTTATTATTTACTCATCAGTTGATGAATTCTTTAGATAATTAGTAATTTAGCGCTAATAAAGATATAAACCTGAAAGCCTCGATGATGTAGGAAGTGACAGCAGCTCCGCCCTCATGTGGGTTGGGCTGCCAAGTGAGAGTGACGCTATTTGAGGTCACATCTGTCACCACGGGCTTCTGAGGAGGACCAGGCAGCTGCAGGGACTGCGAGACCCGCGGGATGGAGGATGTTCCAGTCGCTAAACACAAGAAACAGAGTCAAATGTGACTGCGTCAACGGTGCTTTCTTGTCCAAGGACATTTGACTGCACACTGAAATCATCCGTACAACGTGTTTCTTGAAGTGTCAGCCTTTTCAAAGTCTTATAGAGAGCTGTGTTACAGAGAAGAATGCTTGTACTACCTTTCACTGTCACGGTCCCACTCCAACTCGTCTCACCAGTGGAACTGGATGCAACACAGGTGTACGTCCCTGAGTCGGTTTCCTAGCAACAGAGAAGACAAAATCATCTCTGAAAGATGACGAAGATAATTGCAAGCATGCAATGTTTCTGAAGTAGTTGTGTGCTTTTCTCTTTCTCTCCAAATGATGCGGATCAAATGAATTGTTTCATCCGATCAGTCATTTCAATTTGTTTTCAGCTAGTTTGAGGTTGTGACTGTTAGAGCTCCTCTAAGATCACTTTTGACATTCTCAACGGCTGTTTTATATTCAGCGTACCGCAGTGCAATCTGTCAAACGTCTCAATTAAGATATACAGACCTTGTACCACAGATGGCATTCATATTGGAATGTTCTTGAAATGTTAAGCAAATAAAAGCTGTACAATACACAGCTGCTTTTATCAAGTTACTTAAACTAACTGTTGAATGACATTGTCCTTTGAATGCTATATCAGGGTCAAAATTCTGAATTTAAAAACAGGTGCCATTTCAGTATGAATTTAAATTGACCTGACCAGATGCTACAAGAATTTCAACTGGAAATTTACAGAATTGCAATAAACACATTTGCATAACAGAGCAATTTTAATATTCAACACAAGAATGTTTATGATAAAACATAATTCTATTATTAATTTGAAGAAATTATGCTTACATGCCCTGATTATATATATATACCCTGTACTCTATAGTGCATAGTATAGCAACACACTCTTCATTTGTATTAATTAATAACAAAATAAATACATTGCAATAAATACAAAATAAATAGAAATTGAAACAAATATATATTTTTAACTAAATTAGTGCAACTAACTAGTTAAACTAGTTTAACTAAATAAAGCATCGTTCCATTATGGTCCATATAAATTATATTAAATTTATCGAATAAAATATATTATATTGAATACAATTTATAACGTATAATGTTTCTGGAACTATTCCATATGTGTATGTGTATAAAAAACTGTTCAAATAAAATAATATAATAATTACTATTTTATTTAATTACAACATAATACAACATAAACAAACTATAATAAAGTGAATGGTGACACTTTTATGGATCTACACACACACACAAAGGACATATTTTGTAACAAAATACAAATTGTTGGCAAAATGTATGGTGTTTGCATTAAGTTAAACAGCCAAAATGATAAAAAAAGACAAATTGAAAAATGCAAGGTTCTTAAGGTTCCTTTTTTCAAATGGATTTATTTATTTTGTAAAGTATTTTTCGTGTTTAATGAAAACTAAATTAGTGCATTCGGGGAAATCAAGCATTGCTCAATTATGATCCATAAAAATTCAAGTTAATTTAGCAAATAAAATGCTGGTAATATTAAACACAACTAATATTGATAATTCATGAATTGAATTATGGATGGCACACAATCATGATTCTTATGTATGTTATGTTATCATATAAGATGCATGATGCTGCTTTAACATTCAAAAGAGAGCTCCACTGAGTAATATTAGCAAATGAAATATTTTAGTCCTCCATCCTTATTTGATAGGCTTATATATCTGTTATGCCAAGCACTATATCATGACATGACAGCTTTGGCTGGTTGTTTAGATGTATTGCACTCAGAGCTTTAAGTCTTGAGCTATTTTTCGACTGAAGCTACTTGATGAATGAATGCCAAAATCAATTAAAACAAATCTTACTCTTTTCTCCAAACTTGGAAGGAAACTGCACATTAGTGTCACTTCCACTTTATCAGTGCAATTTCGTGTGCGTAATTACATTTGAGCTAAATGTACGCAGAGCTTCTCCGAGCGATCAAATCTGTTGGTTATTGATTTATAAACGTTACGTGGCTAAATGTGTTTTGCATGCGCTGATGGAAACCCTGCCTTGAGTAAGAAACGCTTAAGCGGACACCATTATTTCAGGTGTGCTTCTGAACGTCTCACTTAGTTTGAAATGTTTTCTCAGAGGCTCTCTGTCCAGGGAGCTTTCGTTTTTCACAGCCCTAATCAAAGCAAACAATTCACATCTTTGTCTGAAGCGTCTGTCAAATACCTTCAAGCCGCTGATGTGTAAAGTGCCGTTTTCCATTAGGCTTATGTGAATGTCATCGCTCAGAACGCTTTGCCCGTCCTTCTCCCACCTGACGCTGGGGATTGGGCTGCCCATCACATGGCACTGGAGTAGGGCGCTGGAGCCTAAAGCGAGCGTCTGGTTGGCTGGGCCCTGTCGGATAATTGGAGGGACGAGATCTGATGGGCCTGGAGGATAAACAGAAGAGTGTGTTTGTGAGGAGAGTGTTTGCATCTGTACAGTTGTCTAACAGCGCTTCTGGCATCCAAAGATCAGTCCGACATACTTGTATGGCTACGGAAGTGCAACTAGCAGTCAGAGTTAATCACACTTTGAGAACACAATGGCACAAAAGATGAAGATATTTGGGAATTGGGGTGATGGGTCAGGATAGTTGACGAGAAGACTAGTTATTTCAGGGTATCTGCAGAATTGTAAGACTTTTTAAAACCTGCAGGAGTAAAATGAATTCCGCATATAAAACAACCCCATACAATCTCAAAATATGTTTCTCAGATTATTACTTGATTAAACAGGCTATGGCACATATTCAACAGTTAAACAGGGTTATTGTAAGTTTAAAATACTCAAGACATCAATACACATGAACTAGAGTCGATCCATATTAGATATGCTGATATGATGATATTAAAGAAAGGCAATTATTGTGTTGATACTAATAAAATCTATATATTGAATCTTTTCTTACTGTGACTGGGCAGCTCAGAGAGAAGCCACAAGACTTTTACATTTAATTAAACACCAGATACGGTTTATTGTGTAACCACAATACCAATAATATTCAGAAAAAAAGATTTGATGCATAATGCAGGATTTTCAATTACAAACAAGCCCTCCAAAAAACCCGGGACTTTTATTTTGAGTGTCAATGCTTTATTCTTCCAGCTACTCAATTCAAAAACATGAGGAAGCAATACTTTTTAAACAATCCTTAACATATTCAATAAAAAAGGTAACTACTCATCAACAGCAGATCATAAGCTATCGCTTGGCACAAATGTTTGTGAACTGCACTAAAACCTTGAGCTTGCACAGCACAGCTTCTTGACTTTGAAACTTGGAGAGCTCACAATTTATTTAATCACATCATTGCCTTTAATTATATCATTGTATTTAACACCAAATTTAAGACTATTATAAATCAGAATTACATTTTTGTTATACCACTTATGATATTTAAGAGTTTTTGGCCCTCAAACTGAATTTAAGACTTTTAAGGATCGGCAGAGACCCTGAATTCTTGAAATCAACTAGTTTATTATAAAAGGAGATACTGCAAAGTGTGTTCAAGTACACTTCACTTTTAGTGATCCCTCAGCAAGCACCATTAATTAAAAACTAGCTTTATGACTTTAGGTACGCACATCTAATTGAAGAGCCGTGTGCATTGTGTGTGTTCACGCTCAGGCGGTTTTTTAATACTAGGAGTTTTCTTCACAATTTTTCTCCAGAGATGCCATTTGCTGGGTGGGATGAACTGTAATCCCAGATACTCACCAGTTTCCACTTCCAGCAGAGCCTTGGCAAGGACACTTCCTGCCACACTGATCGCCTGGCAGATATAGTAGCCGGAGTCCTCAGAGTGAACATCAGAGATGGAAAGATCTCCGCTCATGGACACAGAATAGCGGCCCGACTGGGAAGGAGGTTGGCCAGGGAAAAGCAGCATCTACGACAGAGGACAGACTTTTGAGTTCACACCACACTGTGGGCAGATTACCCAGTGTTCAGAGAGACTGAATGTCTGATTTGCAAATTCCAAACAGCCATGGAAAACAGGATCATTCTTGTTCTTTTGAAGTAAAAGAGCTTGATGAACTACGTAGGCATACTCTAATGTTTCTAAACATATTGATACCATAAAAGTTAATTGTCTATATTAGTGTTTTTTTCATATTTAATTGTTTGCACTTCTTTTTTTTACATCTGTGCTGTCAACATTACTTAAAGCTAATCCTAATGGCCTAACAATTAAAAATGTATTTAAAGCATGTATTAATCTAGGTTAATGTTCATTTTAAAACATCTTAATTAGTGTTCAATCATGGTACATTTACATACAATAATTCATATATTATTTAAAAGTTTGGGGTCATTAAGAACTTTTTGTATTTTTTTAAGATTTCATAAAATATATAGTAAAACAGTAATATTATTACAACTTAAAATAACTTTTCTATTTTAATATATGTGACCCTGGACCACAAAACCAGTCTTTTTATTTGTATTTATTTATATATTTGTAGCAATAGCCAAAAATACATTGTATGTGTCAAAATTATAGATTTTTCTTTTATGACAAAAATCATTAGGACATTAAGTAAAGATCATGTTCCATGAAGATATTTTGTAAATTTCCTACTGTAAATATATCAAAACATAATTTTTATTTAGTAATATGCATGGCTAAGAACTTCATTTGGACAACTTTAAAGGCAATTTTCTCAATATTTATATATTTTTTGCACGCTCAAATAGTTGTACCTCGGCCAAATATTTTCCTATCATAACAAATATGGAAAGCTTATTTATTCAGCTTTCAGATGATGTATAAATCTAAATAAAAAAAAATGGAAACTAATGACTGGTTTTGTGGTCCAGAGTCACATATTTTAAAATATTATTTATTCATGTGATGACAAAGCTGAATTTTCAGTTTCATTACTCCAGTCTTCAGTGTCACGTGATCATTCTAATATGCTGATTAGCTGCTCAAGAGACATCTTACTATGTTGAAAAAAAATAGATTTTTTTTCAGGAGTTTTAGATGAATAGAAAGTTCAAAGAACAGTATTTCTTATAAATAGGAATGTTTTTAACATGATTAATGTCTTCACTGTCACTTTGATCAATTTAATGCATCCTTGTTGAAGACCAGTATTTAAGCTTCAAAAAAATAAAATGCTTGTATATGGTGTCTCCAAAATATCACCAGAAAACTGTAAGCCGATTAAAAGATGTCCATCAAAACTGCACATCAACTGATTTGAGCGCTCGGTTGTGTTTTTCTGGCAGTTTAATTCGCTGAGCGAAGCTTTTTGCTCCTTTGTGGGACTTCAGTGGGGTTAACTGGTGGTACAGACAGTAAGTGAAGGGGAATCCATGCACTTCTCTTAAGAGGCTTAAAATGGGCAAGTAATGGACGAAGGTGAAAAGGCCACAGCCTAATCTGGAACACTGCTGCAAATGGCTTACAAGCGTGAACACGGGAGACGTGCTATAAAATCCACTGCACAGACCACACCCTAAATGACTCCAAAATGATGTGAGCCATCAAGGATGAGTGGTCTTTAGCTCTTCACCGCACTGATGGAGGTCTATTTTTAGCATCGAAACACACTCCTGACTGCCATTACACTGAACGATGTGCTTTTGCTGGCCTATGGGAGCTGCTCTGACACCTGATGTTCCTCTGTGTCAAATTTTCTCCTCCCACTCCTTCACATGTCTCTCTAGGAGGTCCAACTCTCATCGGTGGCTTCCTATAATGGCTCTGAAAACATGCTGCTTTGTCAAAGGGCCCGGTTCCAGCAATCCAGCGCTCTGAATCATCTCCTCAATGCAATCAGCAATACACGACTAATCAGCATCAACAAGGGTAAATATAATCATCGAGAGGCTCTAGGCTTGTTTTCAAGCTCTGGCTAAGTTAATGAGTCACTGATAAACATGCTCTGAGATGCAAATAAATCATCTTTATATGAAGAGATCTGCCTTTGATTGCCAATCAGGCTCTTTAAACCCACGCATGACATACTGTGAAGTATTGGATTACTGGGGGACAATGCTGAAGCATCTCATAAGCTGTGTCTCGAATCATGTACAATGCACTGTTTACTTACACTATACAGTATGTACTTGACTATATACTGCATGAATTTCAAAGGGTAATACAATGTATTTATACACTACTGTTTAAAAGTTTGGGGTTGGTAGGATTTATTTAATGTAAAGTCACTTAGGCTCACTATGACTGCCTTTATTTAATCAAAAACACAGTAAAACAGTAATATTCTTACAATTAAAAAATAACTGTTTTATATTTGAATATGAAATGTAATTTATTCCTGTGAGGGTAAAGCTGAATTTCAGCTGCAGTCTTCAGTGGCACATGATCCTTCAGAAATCATTTTGATATGCTGATTATTGAGAATGCTGAAAACAGTTTTGCTGTATTTTTATATAATTTTTTAATAAAGTTTGAATGGTATTTTTGTTGAATACATTAGATCCAATACTTTTTCCAGCATTTCTGCTTCAGATTAAGCTGTCTGATTTGAAATAAAAAAAATTGTAACATTATAAATGTCTTTATACACACTTTTGGTCAATTTAATGGATCCTTGTTCATTAATTTTTTTTCATTTTAAACACATTCTCTCGTTTTGTTGATGCTGCTACAGTGAGGGAAATACTTATTTGATCCCCTGCTGATTTTGTACGTTTGCCTACTGACAAAGAAATTCTCTGTCTATGAGTTTAATAGTAGGTTTATTTGAACAGTGAGAGACAGCATAACAAAAAAAAAATCCAGACAAACACATTTTAAAAAGTTATAAATTTATTTGCATTTTAATGAGTGAAATAAGTATTTGACCCCTTCGCGAAACATGACTTCGTACTTGGTGGCGAAACCCTTGTTGGCAATCACAGAGGACAGACGATTCTTGTAGATGGTCACCAGGTTTGCACACATCTCAGGAGGGATTTTGTCCCACTCGTCTTTGCAGATCCTCTTCAAGTCATTAAGGTTTCAAGGCTGATGTTTGGCAACTCGAACCTTCAGCTCCCTCCATAGATCGTCTATGGGATTAAGGTCTGGAGACGGGAAAGGCCACTCCAAGACCTTAATGTGCTTCTTCTTGAGCCACTCCTTTGTTGCCTTGGCCATGTGTTTTGGATAATTGTCATGCTGGAATACCCATCCATGACCCATTTTCAATGCCCTGGCTTGCTTCAGTGTTCTGGCTCTGACGGTACATGGCCCTGTCCATCGTCCGTTTAATGCGGTGCAGATGTTCTGTCCCCTTAGCAGAAAAACACCCCCATAGCATAATGTTTCCACCTCCATGTTTGACAGTGGGGATGGTGTTCTTGTGGTCATAGGCAGCATTCCTCCTCCTCAAAACACAGCGAGTTGAGTTGATGCCAAAGAGCTAGATTTTAGTCTCATCTGACAACAACACTTTCACCCAGTTCTCCTCTGAATCATTGGCAAACTTCAGATGGGCCTTCTTGGTGACTATGGTCCCAGCTGCCTTGAGATCATTGATAAGATCCTCTCGTGTAGTTCTGGGCTGGTTCCTCACCGTTCTCATGATCTCCACGAGGTGAGATGTTGCATGGAGCCCCAGACCGAGGGAGATTGACAGTTATTTTGTGTTTCTTGCATTTGCGAATAAACACACCAATTGTTGTCACCTTCCCACCAAGCTGCTTGGCGATGGTCTTGAAGCCCATTCCAGCCTTGTGTAGGTCTACAATCTTGTCCCTGACATCCTTGGACAGCTCTTTGGTCTTGGCCATGGTGGAGAAGTTCGGAATCTGATTGATTGATTCTGTGGACAGGTGTCTTTTATACAGTAGCTTTAGCATGTTACCTAACCTCAACTTCAAGCTTGCTACAAGTGCTGTATCACAAAATCACACTAAATGGGACAGATACCCCTAATAAAAAGTAATATTTAATAATAATATTTAAAATGCATTTATTTAATACTAAGTATAGTTCAAATTTATGAACATATTAACTGACAAAAATAAATAATTACACTTTATTTGGAGTAATACTTGGTCACAACGCACATTTCTTAATATTATTATTTCCTAATAATATTGGCCTTTAAACTTTAAAGTGTACCTGAAGTATACTTGCTTTAGTTCCACTTTAGCACAATCAAATATACTTCAGTATATCTTTAGATGGACTTCAAGAATACTTCCACACAATTAAAGTGCATTAAGTACAAAAAAGTTTTTCCAATTTAGCAGAAGTATATCAGTTTAGTATACCAAAAGTACAATTGCAGGTCATTAAATGTATTAGCATGGAGTAAATGTATGTTTATTTTCATTGCATTGTTTGAGCTCAAAACAAGGTGTGCTTGATTAGATAGTGTGAGAAGCATAAGCTGCACTCACCTGACTGCCTTCTTTTTGCCAGAAAACTGCTGGAAGAGGGTTTCCCTGGGAGCCACATTGAAAAGTGACAGTCCGTCCTTGGGCAGCAACTTGATCCTGGGGACGTACATCAATCTGCGGGGGCACTGAGGCCAGAGAGAGCAGAATGTGGCTGGTTAGTGGATTTGAAATGCTTCATGATTTATCTGTATGTTTCTCCTTTTTTTGCTACGTTTGCTATACAGACGGATGGAGGGAGGACAAGAAATAATGGCAAAAAGAGTTGGCAAAATGACACAAGTGGACAAGCTGAACCCAATAAGCAATTTACAGAGACAAAGTTGAATTGTCCAGTAGACCAGATCTATCAACTCAATGAGATTTAAGTAATGAATATATACATCCATCTCTTAAGAAATGTTCTGAAACCAAATAATTGAAGACTTTGGCATCTCTGTAAATTAGAGAGCTTGTGGCATTGCAGAGAAACATTCTGAAAACTCTAGAGTATTTTTCCCAAGAGACACATCTGAGAAGTATGAGACTCAAGCAAACATCTCAGGGGGAGTCATTTATTTGCATACTCTGTCTCTGTTGTTTCAGCACATGATTCACTAAAAAAATAATGCTAATCGGAAAAACCCCAACACCCAAAAATCAGTTTCCAATCCAAAATAATATAGCAGACTATCAAAATTTGGTGTACTTTACTGAGATGTCTGTTTACAGCGGTTTGTTCTCCTTTAAATCTCTTAGCTTTCTAGAAAAAACAACTGAAGAGACAGAATTTGCGATTCATCTCTGCTATGGGTGGCTTTGACAACAATTACTCATACTTGAACTTGGTTTGATTGAATTTAACTCTCACCAAACACCATCTACGCTCGCCCACTCTATAAAACATGAAGTGGATTTCTCAGTATTTTAAATGACTTATCAGTTAAGTGCTGTCCTCTGAGGCTCATCAGCTCTGTGATTTGCACATTAGCGTGAGAGCTGTCAGATTTAAAACATATAGTCTCCACTCAGCCCAGATTAAAGCAAGTAATTAGTTGTGACTGCAAAGCAGATTCTGATGCTGGATTCCGTGGCTCACGCTGGGATAGCGGCAGATGCACGATATTGAAAAAGATCTGTTTTCAGCGGCGATGTTTGAGGTGGTTACTGCTTGGTTTATCGCTCTGAAAGCCAAACGGAACCACCAACGTTATCCAGCAGCCATTTCCTGCCCACTTTTTAGTACAGCGCTGGGCTCTAGGCTGTGTGTCTTTGTTTAGATAACCAGACCGCTACCCTGCTGTTCAGAAGCTTCACAGTAGGTTTGTACACCAGACTCAAGTGAGAGAAGGCATATGAGAGCGTGAAAGGCAGACAGGGAGAAAGCGCGAGATCTGACTCATCTGTGTTGTTTCTCCATTTTCACATTTTTCTGATGGGGCTACAAGCTCCCACACAAATAACAACTCAAGCCGACAAAGATCATACAAACCAGAGGAGAATAATAGTGTGGGGAGAAGTGGCTCGGGGCTGACGGAGCTACTGCTCACTTCTGCAGGTGACAACTCCCAAGCGACAGATTGACTTGCATGTACGCATGTCAGCTTTAGGGATAGAAATAATGAGTTAAAGAAACATTTCCGAGTAGAGTAAAAATTCTGGAGCCTTAAAGGGACTGACAATATTTTTTAAATGTATTCTTGGCTTTAAAAAAAAGACCTTAAATTAATTTTTTAGTAATTATGGTTCAATGAAGCAACTTTAACATCCATGATACCTTTCTATTCCACAAATCATACTTTATTGTGGAAAAAAGTTTGTTTAGATTATTCAAATGTTCTTCACACTAAGGTTCTTTTAAGAACTGTTTACTGAATGGTTCTTTATGGAACCCAAAAGGGTTCTTATATGACATCACTGTGAAAAACCACTTTAGGGACATTTATTTTTAAGAGTGTACAACGAAAATCAATGTGGTCCAATGAGAATGTCGTTTTGGACCTCATTGACAAAAAAAACAAAACAACTTATTTTTATGGAATTTTTGCTTTTATTTTGACAGGACAGTTGAGTGATTGTAATTCTGTGATACAAACTTGTAATTCAGAATTTATTTTTTTTGTAAGTTTTTCAGAAGTTTACATCTCACAATTCTGACTTTCTCAAAATTGCACGATATAAACATGCAATTCTCACTTTTTTTCTCACAATTTTGAGATATTAACTCTCAATTGTGAGTTATAAATTGCACTTTTTAGGGAAAAAAATACTGGCAATTTTCTTACAACTGCAAGTTTAAATCTCACAATTCTGGCTTTACAACAATTCTGTGTTGTAAAGTCAAAATGGCAAGAGATTTACACACAATTCTGATGTAAACTCTCAATTCTGAGAAAATAAGTCAGAATTGCGAGTTCATATCTCATATGATCTGCTTTATAACATGCAATTGTGAGTTTGAATCATTCTTTCAATTCTATTAAGTCAGAATTGTAAGATAAAATAATTTGAAATTACCTTTTGTTTTTTATTCAGTTGCGGAAATGGGCTTCTATTGATAAAACTAACAAATATCGTTTTAAATGTTTTTATCCCATGAGAGTGAAATAAATGACCGTTTACATTTTTCCATGAAATGAAAAAACTACTCCATTTCCCATTTTAATACAGGGCACGTTTTAGATGATCCAGTGAACGAGGATGCGTTTGACTCATGACTCATCCTGTGGGCATTTTGTTGGGCTCGGTAAAAGCTCTTGTGCACATGGCTGCTCATCGTGTGCGCTTGTCTGATGAGTGTAAAAACAGCAGATGTGTGTGGTCAGTCGTAATCTTCAGCGTGTTAAGTCACTGATGCCATGGCTTTGCTCCCTGGTATGCTGGGAAAATGTTAGGCTAGAATGCAGCAAACATCTGCTGAGAGTATCAGAGAAGACAGCGTTCCCCTGACAGACACAGGCCCTGTCAATCTCACATGAGCACAGGTGTTCTCATAACATCTTGCAGGAAGTAAAAGTTAACAGACTGCATACATAACTTTTACTCAAACTTCTGTTACTGTGTATTTACACATGGGACTAAAGATCTGCAGTACATGCAGGGTCAAAATGTAAAAGTCACCAAGTGCCAATGTAAGTAAATATTGCTGTGGAAAGTAAATGAAACTAGTTACTAGCCAGTGGCTGGAAACCTTTGCATAAAACTACTGCACACAGAAGTAAATCTGTAAGAATTACAGTCACATATGTGGAATATTTCTCGCGTTAATCCACCAAAATGAAAATGTGAAATCCTGATGGGTTTTGTGACAGGTGCATTTCCTCTGAGAGACGGATACTGGCTCATGTCATATGCGATGCTGTGAGTGACATAAAAAATCAACACATTGGGATTTTGTTTGTCATATTTTAGTTTTGACGGATTAAAGTGAGAAATATAAATACATTTTTACAGCTGTATTACAGCAGTATTATGCAAAGGTTTGATTTAATTTACTTTCCAAAATATTGTACATACTGTTTGTAACCAATAGCAAAAAAAATAAAAACAGCTAAATATATCCTATATATTTTACTCTTTATTGGCCGGTATGGAAAAACCTTACTTGGATAATCTGTTTGAAGTTATTTTATTGGCTTTTAATTTTTTATATTGCATATATTGATATAGACAATAAGAGAGAGGACAGGAAATGTGGAGAAGTGCAGAAACGGTATTAGTCAAAGTCACACATCAGATTCAAATTAACGTCACTAACATGGGTGCCACAAATCGATGTGGTAAAGCATGTACTAATTAATGAGACACATTCAAAGGTTTCTATTTTTAACTGAAAATGTTCTATTTTACACCATTCTTTTTTTCTAAATCTGAGAGAGGTTGATGATAGCAACTGTATTCGGTCTTAAAATCCTTGTAGCTGGTAGAGAGTGACGTGAGTTCATGGGTTCAAACTTTTGGTAATTAGCTGTTTTAGATAAAAGTATCTGCCAAATGCACAAATATAAATGTAAAATTTGCTTGTGATTCCTTAAAATGTAGCAGTCGCTGTATTTTTTAAAGTTTGAAGGGTCCAGCTTCAGTGTTATTAATATTAATCAGCTGCTTTAAACGTCGTATTTCATGAGCTCTGAAATCCCCATTAATCTAATGGCAGTATCAGAGTAATGCCTTGAAATGGCTTTTTGAAGCATTTACACACATTTCTATCATACCCACAATGCAAAGCAGCAGATATAAAACAGTCTGCCTGTGCAACCTTGTGAAATGCGGCATCATGCAGTGAAGAGGAAGGAAAGGTTGGTAAGGATGAAATGAGGAAGGGCAACAAATCATCAAGGCAAATGAGACAGAAAATTCACAAATGAAACATCAAGAAAATGGCCCTGAGTCAGAAAATGGAGAAGAGAGAGAGAGAGAGAGAGAGAGAGAGAGAGGCAGAAAAAGGAGGCAGTAGGAAGGAGATGAAGGCAGAGCTGCTTGGTCTCATCTTAATTCAGGCTGGCAAAATAACTGGAGGATGAATTGAATCAGGTCTGCTGCAGCTGCTTCCCCGGCTTTGTGCCAGTTAGATTCCCATCCAGTTATCTCTTTCACTTACTCTTTCTCTTGCTCATTTCTACACACACGCAAACAAACACTTCGCCACATTCTATTAACACTGCCTCTGCACTCCGGCAGTTTGCTAAAGCACACCGTCTCTCTATAACAGCTATCAAATACAGTAATCCACACGCTTTAATGTAAGCTCCACGTAGTTGCTCTGTTCCGAAGCTGCCTGAGTAGAAAATCCTACAATAATTTACCCACCCTCAAGTTGCTCAAACCTGTATGAGTTTTCTGTTTTCAGTGGAACACTGATATTTTGAAGAATGTATTTCAACTGTTTTCGTCAATCCAATGAAACTCAACGGGGTCCAAAACAACATTTAGTCCCCACTGACTTTTTGCATTTTTTCATGTTCCACATAATAAAAGAAAGTCAAACAGATTTGGAACAATATGAGGGTGAGTAAACGATGACAAAATGTTCACATAAGCTCAGAGAAAAACTAAATCCGAGATGGTGAATGAGGTATGTCAATTTTTACTTAAAGTTTATATTCCATTCAACACTGAAGAGTATCAAGAAGAATTGTCCAGTCTAATAAAAAAGTACCATATGTTTGTGTATCTTCAGTTTATTTCAGTATTTGTTGTTAGCTTAGCAACATGCTAACTTAAACTTCAATGAAAGCAATTGTGAATCAAGTCCCTTGCTATTTGTATAGTGCTTCCAATTGCTGCCTAAAGTCACTTCTATTGCAGTTATGATGCTGCCTTAAAACAAAATTATTCTGGTTTTATGTTTACGCTAGGTTATATATATAGGGAGCATTGTGTAAATGTTATAATCAGCACAGTAGTGATGTTATGCTTGACAACAAAGCTGAGAAGCTTGTCAAAAAACCAACATAAAGCATTGTATCGGAGCTTGATTCATTGACATAAATTATGACGAAGCTTTGTTCGCCTGAAAATCACTTGACTGTTTCAGTATCTAATTAAAAAAGAACGCATCACAGGGTGATCATACAGTATAATTTAATATAATGCCCACACTAAGCTTGCCTATAAAATATAGTTATAAGCATATAGGCGTAGTTAAAAAGACAGATTGCATATTTAAATTTATGAATTTGTTTAATTTAATTTGTGCCACTGTCCTGCACTTCAGTAAGTAAAATAATCACCTTGACAATGTCTATTATATTTTGAAACAGTAGCAGACAGGGTTTGTGTTTGGCTGAATGCATATGTAAAGTGTTTTTATCAGAACTGAGTATAATATTTGGGCTTTAGAAGTCAGCTGGCTATCTAGGC
>QVTF01006900.1:0-25000 GCA_003573665.1 Oxygymnocypris stewartii
TAGCAATCGTTGCGTTCGTTGGGGTGTCAATTTTGAGAAGGACGAACTCCAAGTCTGTGACATTGTGTATGTACTGTCGGGGTTGAGCTTGAATGTCTTCTTTGTAAAATATTGCAACTCCTCCACCATCTTTTTTTTTTCCGGTGGCGCTGCTGAGTTCAGTCGCCTGTGAATTAGCTCCGCTCAAAATTGTGCTTTTATGTGTTTTTATTTTCTATTTTTACCTTTCTTTTATACGTGTAACTTCTGCAATGATTATGTACGACAAGAGAACACTTTTGGACATTGGACAGCGTTACACTAACCTGATCCAGGACACTTTATACACTGATCCAGCGTGGCCATTGGAGATTCTTCGGAGCACCGAAGCTGACAAAGGCCCGCCTCAATAATACCAGGAGGCGAAGGAAACACCGCGGGAAACGTGCTGGAATCCGCTACAGACTGAGAAACAGAGCTCACAGTCCCCCTTTACCGAGCATTTTGCTCGCCAATGTCCAATCCTTGGATAATAAGATGGACGATCTCAGAGCCAGGATTAGTTTCCAACGGGACATCAGAGACTGTAACATCATTTGTTTGACTGAAACGTGGCTCTCGCCCTCAGTCCCGGACAACGCTGTAACGCCGTCTGATAACTTCTCTGTTTTACGGATGGACAGAACAGCCGAGGCCGGGAAAACTAAAGGTGGTGGAGTGTGTTTCTTCATTAACAAGAAATGGTGTGACCCCAGAAACATCTCCATTCTGTCGCGCTCCTGCTCGCCTCATCTGGAACATCTCTCCATTATCTGCCGCCCATTTTATCTGCCCCGGGAATTCTCATCAATCGTCGTCACTGCCGTTTATATACCACCAAAGGCAGATAGCAGCTTGGCTTTGTCTAAACTACACGACGAACTCAGCGGATATATCAACATACATCCTGACGCTGCATGCATCATTGCTGGAGACTTTAACAAAGCTAACCTCAAAAAGGTCATCCCTAACTTTCATCAGCACATATCCTGTCCAACCAGAGGACTGAATACACTCGATCACTGCTACACCCAATTCAAAAATGCCTACAAAGCCCACTCACTGCCGGCGTTTGGAAAATCAGACCACGCGGCCATCTTTCTCACTCCGGATTATAAACAACGGATTCTTCAAGAACCCCCGGTGGAGAGGGAAGTGACGCGCTGGTCCCCCCACTCTGAAGCTACGCTACAGGCGTCTCTTGATGACGTCGACTGGGACATGTTCCGGGCGAGTTCATCTGACGTCAGCGAATTCACGGAGGTAGCATTAAGCTTCGTAAACACACTAACCGAACAGGCCACTGAAACGGTTACAATAAAGACTTTCTCAAATCAGAAGCCGTGGGTGGACAGAACGATTCGTGACGCAGTTAACCATCGAACTGCCGCATACAATGCCGGTATTCTGTCAGGAAACATGAGTGAGTACAAGTCATCTTGCTATGCTCTCCGTCGTGCAGTAAGAGCCGCTAAACGCCGATACAGTGAGAGAATTGAGTCACATTTCCAGCTCAATGACTCTCGACGCATGTGGCAGGGACTAAAGACCATCTGTTCCTCTGGAAACAACAACTCTGTGGAGGTGAGAGCAGACCCGTTGCTAGCCGTAGAGCTAAACAACTTCTACGGCCGCTTTGAGTGTAACGTTAATGGCGGCGCGAATCTGCCGATCAGCGCGTCAGGAAGCAGCAGACAGAGCAGCAATGATTATGCTATCACCTTTTCAGAGGACGACGTTCGGAGGGAACTAAGGAGAGTGAACGTCAGAAAAGCAGCAGGACCCGATGGGATTACTGGCCGCGTTCTGAGGTCCTGTGCCGATCAGCTTGCTGGTTTGTTTACATCCATATTTAATGAGTCCCTCGCTACCTCTGTGGTCCCCACCCCCTTTAAAAAATCTGTCATAATCCCTGTGCCTAAGAACAGTAAACCCTCTTGCCTGAATGACTATCGCCCAGTTGCCCTTACATCGACAGTCATGAAGGTTTTTGAGAGACTTTTAAAGAAACACATTTGCTCCTCCATCCCTGCTACTTTGGACCCTCTTCAGTTTGCCTACCGGCCAAATAGGTCTACTGATGATGCCATCTCCCAGGTACTGCACTCCTCCCTCACTCACATCGACAGCAAAAATGGCAACTATGTCAGGCTGCTATTCATCGACTATAGCTCAGCTTTCAACACTATAGTCCCCACCAAGCTAGCTGTCAAACTCTCAGACCTCGGCCTTAACACTTCACTTTGTGACTGGATTCAAGATTTCCTCACCGCCAGACCACAAGTGGTGAAAGTCGGCCAGTTCACCTCCAACTCAATCACCCTGAACATAGGAGCCCCACAGGGCTGTGTCCTGAGCCCCCTGCTATACTCTCTTTACACACACGACTGCGTGTCCTCTCACAGCTCCACATCTATCATTAAATTTGCTGATGATACTGTGGTCCTGGGCCTCATTAACAACAATGACGAGACCGCATACTTGGATGAGGTGGAGAGACTTACATCATGGTGCCAGGACAACTGCCTCTCTCTGAACGTGAGCAAAACCAAGGAGCTGATCGTGGACTTCAGGAAGAGACAGCAGCAGCCCTACACTCCTCTTATGATCAGTGGGACCCCTGTGGAGAGGGTGAGCAGCTTCAAGTACCTCGGTGTAAACATCTCCGAGGACCTGACATGGACTACACACATTCAAACTCAGGTTAAGAAAGCCAGGCAAAGGCTGTACCATCTGCGACAGCTGAGGAAATTCAGGGTCTCACCAGCTATCCTGAAAACTTTCTATTCAGGGGCCATAGAAAGTGTTCTGACTCAGTGCATCTCAGTGTGGTATAATAATGCCACAAACCAGGACTGCAAAGCTCTGCAGAGAGTCGTGCGCTTAGCTGAGCGCATCTCAGGATCTACACTCCCCTCTCTGCAGGGCATCTACCTCAAACGCTGCAGAAGCAGAGCTGCTAAAATCACCAAAGACTCAAACCACCCCGGTAACCATCTTTTCCGTTTACTGCCATCTGGCAGGCGCTACAGGAGCTTGATGGCAAAGACAGAGAGACTGAGGAAGAGCTTCTTCCCTCAGGCCATCAGGCTCCTTAACACAAACTCAGTTCCATAAACTTTCACAAGACTCATTATTATCTGTAAAAAAAAATAACAAAAACATTCATATTCTCATCATCCATATTGCTGCTATGTGTGCATACCCAATACAACCCGTTGCACATCCCTCTCATCCCTCCTGTTTATACTAATATTTATTAAGTCCCATATACTGTTTTTGCACATCCAATTTGTTTTGCACATCTTAGTGTTTTAATGTTTTGCACTTTTCTTTATTCTATTGCACATTTTACTTCTTATTTCTTTTTTTACCTATATATATATATACTCTTGTGTGGTGTTACTTTATATAATTTAATTTTGATTTTATTTTTTATTTTATTTGTATTCTTTGCACTGTCCACTGAGCGGACCTGATTTGACCTACATTTCACTTTTGATTATACCCTGTATAATTTATCATGTGACAAATAAAGAAACCTTGACCTTGACCTTGATCTTTCTTCGCAATTTCCGCATAGGTTGAGTAGGAGACGTGTCTATTCTTTGCAATCATCTTGTATCCTTCCAACTGGAGATGTGGTGAGATACATGAGCCAGACAGGTGAGTTTCTGTTATGCAAAGAATATCCGCTTGTTTTAGCTCATGATGACATCTGATATCCTCAATGTGAGATGCCAGTCCTTCCGTGTTGTGATGAATGATTTTAAGTGTTTTGTCCTGGTTGGTGTTGGTTTCCTTCATTCTCTGCAGAAGTGGCATGATTCCTTCAAACGTTGCTCTTTTCATATGCTGCAATGATGCTGTGACTTCAGGATCAGCATAAATCTTCTTTTCATTGAAGTCGGTAATGTGCAATCCATGAAGAGAGGTTGTTCTGCTGAGGGCAACGTAGGCCATTCCTGGTTCGAAAATCTTCTTCAGTGACACTACGGCAGACTGCATTGTCATGCCTTGAACCTTGTGAGCTGTGCAGGCGTAAGCTAACTTGATGGGGAATTGTCGACGAACTGCTCCTTTCCTTAGATTTTCTTCGGATCTCTCGATATAAACCAAGTTATCTTCGTCACCTTGCACCCTTTTGCGGTATTTCTGTCCTGCACTTGGACTGTCGAGCTGAAGTCCTAACATCTGTACAGTGTCGATTCCATCTCTTGTTTTAGTGACAATGTTTGAAATCTTACCAAAGCATCCATTAACGATTCCATCTTCGACATCTAGATTCCTAGTCACCATAATACGTACTCCCACTGCAACCTGTATGGTATCAAGCAAGTCGTCCTTTTTTCCGATGACAGGCTTGTTTTGTCTCTTCATCGCTCCTGTTCTTGGGTCTTTCCTGTAGTCTTCAGCATCAATGGTTATGATGTCAGTGTGAAGAGCATGTACTGTGTCAGCATTATGCCTGTGAACTTCTTTATTGGTGGCAAATATGTGAAGTGCATCACGTGGGCAGTCGTCGGGCTTCTTCACAGCCTGCAGTAACAAACTTCCATCTTCTTCCCTGAGAGCTTCAGTCTTCTGCTTCACTCGTAGTCGGTTCAGAAGTTGGGCAAAAGCAAGGTCTTCTTTCTGACGCATGATCTCTGTGAGGGCGATCATTTGGAAATGGTCCTTCCAGAAGTCCAAAACATCATCTTCATACACGCAGAGTGGTTTGGCTTTACCAAGCGGTGGCAGTTGGTAAAAGTCACCCACAGCGAGGACCGAGATTCCCCCGAAAGGTTTCTTGCTGCCTTTGATCTGCTGAAATCTCCAGTTTACATAGGCAAAAAGATCCTTTGAAATCATTGACACTTCATCAATGATAAGAATCTCCACATCACGTAATCTAGCTCGTAGTTCATCTAGGGCATTTCCAAGTCCTTGATATGGTGGCTTCAGATTCCTTGGAAGTTTTAAAATGGAATGCAGTGTTCTACCGGAAATATTGAATGCTGCCGTTCCAGTAAATGCACTTAAGAGCACTGTAGGCACAGAGAGATCCCCTTCCTCCCGGAGTCGAGGCAGTTGTCGCAGAATCTTGGTTGCTTCCATGTATATGCACTTGATGACGTGCGATTTGCCACAACCAGCACCACCTGATACGAAGTAATAAAACGGTTCTGGATTATGACCCCACACACGCTTTTGACACCACTGACAGACAGTGTAGAATATGGCTGCCTGAGTCTCATTTAGACTTCTAAACAACTTCCTAGCAAATTCCATACTCAACTGTGGTGCCTCTATTTGTGGCACCACTCCATCTCCTTGTTCAAGAATCTGATATTCTGGAACATCATCTTGTACATTCTCATCATCTGGATTGATGTCTTCTCGTTCTGCAATGCACTCCAAACGATCCACTTCAATTTCAGGTGCAAAAGCTGTCCACGCATTCTCAGGTGGCCCTTGCTGTTGCAGCTGATCAAGTGCCTTATCCACTTCATTGCTGTGTTTCTCAAACTTCTTCTGGTGTGCTCGCACTACGGCACAAACAGGCATCAGGAAACCAGGGTGGGTAGGAAGTTCCACAAATGCACTTTTGTAAAACTGTTCATACGTTGGAAATGTATGAGGTTTTAGCTGTGCGTTGAAACGATGTGGCATATAAAGCTTCAGCAATCTACCGTGGAACTTTTCGGGTTGTTTTTCCTCCGAAAACCGTGCATATCTAATAACTGCTGCCTTACCAACAGTTCTTTTCTGAAAAAATCCCATACCGTTGAGCAGCCGGTGAACATTCTTACCATCCACTTGCTGACCATAGACAATGCGGTACTCCGAAGCAAAATCTGCCAGACACATCTTTTCAAACTCCCGTGTTTGAGGCCTTGCCCTGTATTTATCTATTATCCCTGACATCCAGACATCCTCTGAATCGGGATCTTTGTTGTGTAGGACACTGAGAGGAAGACTCATCTTCAGTGCATCATCGTCCGTCGGTATAAACACAACGCTTCGTGAACACTTTTTCATCGGTAAGCTGCATGTTCGTGCCACAGACTCCTGAGCGCTTACTTGCCTGTGTTTTGAGTAGGCCTGCATTATGTGCTTCATTTCATCGGCCTCATTAACATCTCTTTCACGCACACCCTTGATTACGTTCTTGAGTAAATTGCTCATTTCATGCTCTGGCTTGGAAATATACGACAGCATATACATGATGCAGCAAAAAGGGTCAAGAACGTACTGAATGTCCATGTTAGCGTTCCATGCCCTTAACAAATCTGGATTGTATCCATTCACCCAAGACTCCTTTGGGTCACGCTTCAGCAAAATCACGTTGGAAGTGGACAATGCCTCAACGTGCATATTGTAGTCATCCATGGTTAAATTACACTTTGCCAGTAGCTCTGACAAGCTATCAAAGGATGCTTGAGGATCATTCAACAAATCCCACACTGGCTTGAGTTTTATCCTGGCATCGCTCATTGCTTTTTGCACAGCATCCCGTCTCGACTTCATTCTGTCTCGTTGGTTTTGGGCTTTGTTATCCTCTACTTCAGGATGCTGTGGTCCTGGGCGAGCGATCTTGGTTTTAGATGCAAACATGCAGCTTGCTGATGAAGAAGTGCCCAAGTTATCCTCTTCTTCAGGACGCTGTGGTCGTGGACGAGTGATCGTGGTGTTAGACTCTGGTAGTTTAGGGAACCCAAATCTACATAATGCATTTCCTTTCTTACATGACTTGGAGTGATTCCTGCTGTGAAGCTGGACCTCTGTGACAATTTGATGAAGCTCAGGATCACCCGTAGGATCAGGCAACTGGCATGTTATGTAGCGGTCAATAAAGTCGCACACAACCTGATCAGAATCATTTTCAAACTCGGGTGCATCCTTTACCCAAACAAGTAGATGAATATGTGGGCTTCCTCTAGCCTGAAACTCAACTCTATAAAAGTAATCCTCAACTTTACCAATGGGTTGGGCAGGCGACAGAAGCAGATGTGTCATTAGTGCATCCACTCGTTTCTCAAACATACGCATGACAGTGACAGGGTTGCTTCGAAGTATTTCACATTTTGTCGTCCAGTCAAGCTCTGAAAAGTCAACTTGTTCACCTTGCTGGGCCTTGATTGCTGTTATTATTTCAGGCCATCGCATTTCGGCTGCACTGAATGTGCAAAAAAAAGTAGGGGTTCCTAACTGTCTAATCATAGCCTGTAGATCTCTCAAAGTTTTCTCCCAATAAGATGGAGAGCCTCTCAGTGGTTGCATGAACCGTGTGGCATCTCTGTCATGTACCAATCTTTCAACCTCTCGGTTATCTTGAAGCAATTTGTTGGAAATTTTTCGGCCATCTCTTGTTACAGGTTTGCCTTTTCGCAACTGGATAGACATGCTGTTTCTAGCCAGTTGCGTTTCTGTCACAAATTGCGAAAAGAATAGGTAACTCTGATCGCTCGCAAAACGCGTGTCCACGCTGAACAATCTTGCCTTGAAGTACATACTAGGAGACAATGATATTTGTCTTGCCTCATCAATTGTATTCTGTCCCGTGGGGAACTGAACAGGGAATGCCATGGCTTCCAGCTTTGGGATCTTGAAAAATCCAACAGGCTTTTTTCCTTGTGCGGGTGCGATGCTAAATATGCCCTCACCGTATGACAAGATCTCCTGTCCAATGTCAGGTGGCTGCATGCATGTGTCTAATGTGAGACCAGGTCTAAGCTCATCATGTTCCTCAACACTAACCTGTTGCTCAACCTGCCCAGCCTGCTCAGCGACATCAACTTCTTGTTGATTCTCTGTGTCATCACCTTCCTCATCTAGGTGACTTTCGAATATTGCACTTTCTCTTATGGAGATATCCCTGTACTCTGAATGCACTGCTTTAAGCTTAGATAAAGCTGCAAGCACATTGTGCATATTCACAGTATGGAAGTGCTGATATCCTTTAAACTTAATGCGTCTCTTTAGCTTCACCTGCAGTAGCTGGGATGCACTTCTAGGTCTCGGAAGAGAGTTGACAGTCTGTTCCACCTCAGATGGCACACACACAATAGCACCATGCACTGCTTTTTGCTGTCCTTTGGGCAATGCAACTATTTTTGCAAATGGTACTATTTTGGCAATAAGTTGGCGTTCAAGCACATTCAATTCAACCAATTCCGTAGGAATGGGTTGCAATTCAAGCTTGTTTGCCGATGCAATTGAAGGCATGTGTCCTCTCTTCAGATGGCTGTCGCAAGTGTGGCAAATCCACTCCTGTTTTCTCTCTTCCGGAACCACACAGAAATCTGAGCAGGCACTATCACAAGCATGAACATATTTCCCGGTTAAGCAAGATGCTGCAACATGAACGTTTTTGTCATAGCGCGTTCTATTACAGACCCTGACTTGATCAGGAAACAGGGCTCTGTGACAGACTGTGCAGACATGTGTAGGGCCTTTCTGTATCTTACACCGGAATGCATGTATGGCACTTTCCATCACTTTGCTAACCAAAGGCTGAGGTGTTTTCTGGCTATGATGGATGTATGGTTTATATTTCTTCTTGATCCTGAGTGCGCATTGCAAACGATGAAGAACATGATATGCAGCATCACCGACACATTTCTGTGTCTTTCGCAGGGTACATCGCAATATGTGATGTGCTCTGAACTCTGGGTCACCTGCATATCTCTTGATCATATACTCTTTCATTCTCCTCTGGAATAGAGTATCGGTGCTGTACCTCCTAACCATGTACTCTTTCATTCTCCTCTGGAATAGAGTATCGGTGCTGTACCTCCTAACCATGTACTCTTTCATTCTCCTCTGGAATAGAGTATCGGTGCTGTACCTCCTAACCATGTACTCTTTCATTCTCCTCTGGAATAGAGTATCGGTGCTGTACCTCCTAACCATGTACGCTTTCTTCTTTGACTGGACAACTTTATCTATTTTGTACCGTCTAGCCATGTAGTCTTTCTTTTTGATTCTGAAGTGAGGATCCTGTTTGTACTTTTCCTTAACGGCTTTTTTTTTATTTGTCTGGAATTGTAAAGAGCTGACATACCTGTTTCTCTCATAATCCCTTTTTTTATGTTTTCTCATGACATGAGATGCAGTTGGGTCTTTAGGTCCTCCACGTTGTTTTGTGGAGTCAGTTGTTTTATGCATTTCCTTTCTTCTCCTCTGCTTATTTATTTTATCTATCTTTTCCTGTTTTTTAGCTCCTGAGCCAACAAGATTTACTTTAGCTCTAACATTTGTTCCTGATTCTGGTAGAGCTGAAATAACTTGTGATGCCTGTTCACAAACTGACAGTGAAGGCAGTTGGCCAGACTGTTGCCCTGTTTCAAATGACACAGGCATGAATTCATAGCTGGCCTCATCAGAACGTTCCCAGAAAAGCTGGAGAATTCTGTCACTCATGTCACTTAGGTGGGTAAAAGTTAAAATGACAGCAGTTCCATCACCAGTAGGATGAGGCAAACCATCGGCAGTCCTTGAGTGCGAATCAAAGAATCCATACCTTCCAGACCTGTCTCTGAACACAGCAATACACTCTGGAGAAACCATGAGCAGTGCATGACTGACATCGGTTGAGAGACACTGCAGTCTTTCAGGGAGAGGAATCCACCACCCTTCCCTGCTGGGGGTCCCTCTGGCTCTTAGATATCCCATCAGCACTTCCGACTTTTGTACATAATATGTTTGGTTAAGTGTTGAAACACTCAGTGGTACCTCATCCATAGTCAGAAGGTCCTGATGAAATCTTCCTTCAGTAATAAGCTGCATTTTAATACCAACATATAAAGCATCCCCCTCCTCTAAAACCCTATCAAGGTCAGGCATCTTGAACATAATCCCTTCACTGTGGTTGGCCAAAAATGTTAGAGCTACACATGTGCACTGATGATTTCTTGAGAATACATCATACCTTACATCACTCTGACAATGAGAGGCCTGCACAGACAAAACTCTGGGTGCACCATCACCACCTTCTGCATACATTCTGTCTGAAAACTGAGCTTCAGCAGCACTAGTGTTTGCCTGTTCAACCTGTAAATAATCAGTCATGTAATCAGGCTGGTGGTCAAACTTAGTGCAATACAATCTGTTAAATTACACTCCACAGTGTTTGGGACAAAGGCATTTTGCTAAAAAAAAAACTTTCAATAAGATTTGGGGGGGATAAAAAAAAAAAAAGGCATTTGTACACATCAAGTGTGCCCAAAAAAAACAAGTGCACATGATTGATGTTCTTGAAATTTTCAGAACATTATATTAGTAACAGAATACGTCAAATTGGAATTACATAAGCCAAGCAACATTTGTTGAATAATAATAATAAATAATAACATTGAACTGTTATTAAAGCATTAAAACACAGTATACAGTTTACTTTGCCCACCCCAATAAAAAAAAAAAATGCTCGTAAATTAAGTTTTATTAGGGGTGTGACAATGTACTTAACTAACGAGATTATACATATGGGTTCACATGAGAAAGACGAGATGATATTGTAAAACTATTTTTAAGAAATCATTAATGGCGAAATATATATATATATAACTGAAAAAATTGTCTTTTATTCAACTGAAAGTCACAAAATGCAAAACAATGCAGGTGCATTTTGAGATGTTTTAACTAATCTAAGGCTGTGACCAATAATTATTTTGTTAATCTAGTAATCGGTCAGTTATTTTGACAATTAATCGAGTAAGCAGATCATTTTTTTGTAGTAAAAAATTGTTCTGTGCGATGAATAAATTTACCACAGTAGCACTTGTGCGATACAGTTTTGTATGTGTGAGAGACACATTTTTGTTTGTATGTGAGGTTAATCTAGGGCTGTATGATTAACTGAAATTAAATCTAACTCTCTTTTTTTCTTAGTGTGATTATGACACTTATAAAACTTGAATTTAAAATAGCAACATGTGCCCATCTGCTTTCCAAGCTTGTCATATCTATCTGCATGCCTTTGTCCATATAAGGGATTAATAATGCAGTTTATGGAATCCTCAACAGGGAAATGTGCAATTTCTGGAATTTTGCCAGATAATAGTCACGGGTAAACTGCAATCAAGGATTTAAAAAAATAAAATAAATTTAACACTTAAATTTAATCGAGGATTCGTGACAGCCCTAGTCCCAAACATTAAGGGACCCCAAAAGAAGCATGTTGTTATCCAAGAAAATAGTACCTTGTTAATCTTGGAGAGTCTGGTCTGTTCATCTTCAAGGTCTTCCTTCCGCCGACGCTTTTGTTGAGCCTGAGATCTCTTTCCTCTCCGTGGCATCCTTTGAAATATCATAAGATACAAATTATTGACAAATATATCTGACTTATTTATTTGAGTGATCTAAGTTTCACTTAGATCTGTTTGATGAGTCTCAAATCATCAAACGGGACATTCATTCAACAGGACATTCTCACATAAACAGGCACATACTTTGAAAGTTCTCCTGACGTAACAGCTGTTGAGCCTGAAAAGATAAAACCTGTAGTAATATCAGGAAGAAAAATACAGTTAAACAACAGTGAAAGCGATACTGTAAAAATAACTTGTAAAATGCAATAAATATTTTTTTATTTTATTTTTTTAAACAATAAAAGTATGCAGAACAAGGAGAACCAGAAAAAGACCTAGTTAAGATTTATAAATGAGATAAAAACAACAACTGTCTATTAAAATAATCAAAATAAACTGATATAAAAAATATAAAAACTAAGCCCTACAATAACAGCCTAAGTATATTTTTTGTGTGTGTGTTGTTGTTGTTTCAAGCAGAAAGTACTAAGAACAAATAAACTGCTCTCTGTAGAAAAAGCCACAACACAAGGAACCTAAAAAAAGAAACAGAAACAGACATATTAGTTCACAGGAACTACAATTATGGCAATGTGATGAAAATGTCATTGGACTGTTTAATACTGACCAAAGTGAAAAGTGCAACGGAAAATGTAGGTTGTTCTCTGATCAGTCAGTCTGAAAAATAGCAATGACAACACAATGAAAACTTACTAAACCCAATCAAGCATAACTTCTTTGCATGTTAAATATTAATTATACATTTAATCTATATGTAGTAGGGGTGGAACGGTTCAACATAGTCACGGTTCAGTTTGTATCACAATTTTAGGGTCACATTTTCATTACTGTTCGGTATGTGCTGCTTTTAGGAAAAAACTATACTGTCAAATACAAATAAGGAGAATAAGAATAACCAAACTACAAGCAACAACACAAATAAATACAATAGAGTAAAAATACAAATTAAATAAACAGTGTTTTTCAGTTTTTTTTAGGTCGGTCTAACATTAGTTTTTAGGTACAGAAATTGAATAAAGTAATCAAATGTAAAATAACACTGCTTATTTGACTGTATAAATTAAAGATAAATCTTTATTAAAGTTACAAAAGCTTTTCAATCAAGAGCAGGGAGTGCTTTCTTTGTTGTTTATATTAAGAATATTAAGAAAGTGCTGTCACTTTAAGAGAATGCACTGATACTGTGCGTTCAGCCGGCTATGTCTGGTATAGGATACTTATCAAGACGGGCATTTTGACATAATTTTTGAGTGAGTTTGTCCATTCAAACACAATACTTCAGAGAGAGCTTAATATTTGCGCACACACAAATCTTCTCACTGCGCGCACGAGCTCGCATCCTTTGGCTCTTAAATGTTTAAACTGGCAAGGCTTAAATGAGTTTAGTTTAAACACATATACTAATGTGTGCTGTTCAGGTCTCACCTGCTCATATTACAGCATACTGCACTCGCATTGAACAAGAGCGAATGGTTTGTCCACTGTTTTTTTTTTTTGTTTTGTTTTTTCCGCTGTTGTTGTAATGTACTGGGAAGCCAGAATGCGCATCCATCAACAGAAACATACATTAGCCGAAGCCTGTTTATTTTATATGTTGTTATTTATAACAAACCGTATCACAGATGCGTTGTCATATTTAAGTTGAACCGTGGAAATACTGATATCTTTACACATATTTTACTTTATATTGTAATATATGTTGTTATTTTGTTTATATATGTAAATACATTACACAATATTTCTGAAAAAAAAAAATGAATAAATAAAATATTTTATAAATAAAACAAATTAATTAGAGATGATTATGATTAATAAAAATGTACAAACTATTAAAAGGGTCGTCTGATGCGCTTTTACTAGCTGTTTGAACTTAAATGCGTGTTGGCAGTGTGTGTACACAACCACCCTATGATGATTTTTTATCACGTTAAATAATTTACCCTTTCTCAAAACGAGCCGATCTCAGATGCCTGTCAGTCAGAAAGGTTAAGACCTTTATAAATGAAAATCTTTATTACGGTCACTATTGTGACCGCCAGTGTGTTTAGCTAAATCTGAGACTGAAGAATTTTGTAATTGTGGTCATGTATCTAATTAAACTCTCACCTCAAAATGTAGGAAGGAGTGCTCATGAAAGAGTATTCTGAAACAGAGAAACAAGAGTGTCACACATAAAACTCAATGCCAAACTCACAACTCATTTCAATTTAACTTTCATTGCAAAAATTGATAACACTGGGGGATAAAAACAACAGAATTTACTTCAACTGTAGACAACCTGCTCTATACTGAAATGCAGTCTCTGTTAAAATGCTTAAATATTAACATGTCACTGATATTGTAAAAATGAGCTGAACCATGGAATTGCAAACACTCCCATAGGAGTTGAAGAATGCAGGAATAGTGCGTGTTGTGACTCAACAAATAGTTCCAAACACTAAAATAATACCAGCCATAAAGCATTCATTTCAGTGTTTCTAAATCACACTCACTGGTAATGTTTTATTTAGTTCCATAAAATATCTTCTAAATATTACTGAACTAAAATAGTACATTGTAAGCTGTTTGGTCACTTTTGATCACCAAACAGTATGATATAAGTTACATGGCTATAGGGAATACCTGAGGGTTAAACACAAGAAAAAACATCTCTCCTCTCTCCATCACTCCCCAAAATAAAATGCCATATTGTCAAAGTAGTAAATAATGCGTTATGCGTCACATTATGCAACTAATATTTACCAAAAATGCTGCAAATATAGTGAAGCTGCTGCCTATCCTAACTCATTCAAACAGAATAGATGTGTTCGGCTTGAAGCAGCGCTGCGGATCGGTGCATGACGTGTACCGTGAGAGCTATAGAGCAGACGGTTCCGTGTGCTTCTGAATCGTTCTCACGGTAACACAGATCGGTGCAGCGCCGCTTCAAGCCGAGCACACAAGAGCTGATACACCACGTGACCGCGAGGCGCGAAACCAAAGGCGCGAATCTCTCTGGATTGGAATAGTAACATTATGCTCTCGCAAAATAACTCACTTTATAATCAATAAAGCTGTCTACACTGCAAAATATCTATATCTAAACCTGATCCAAACACCTTCGATTCATTCCATTCATAAACTCAACACAACAATCGGCTAATCAACCATAATTATACTATTAAGTTGTACATCACCACATAAGCTAACGTACCATTGTGGATGCTGTAGCTTAAAATAAGCGCCAAAATTAATATTCCTCACGCAGGAAGGTTATGTAACTTAAACAAAACAATGCAAACGGCAAAAATCAAAGAACATACTATCCATCAAACACACACACAATATCAGATTACATTTTCACACAAAGATAAGGGTGGCTAACGTTAGCTGTAGACATACTTATACACATTAACTTTACAATTTTTACGAGATGAAGGTAGCTTTAACATCAACAAACATGATATAAACTGTACCTCATATTAAAATACTAATAACATTGCCTACATTTCATTCAAATAAAGAGCTCCATTTGGCATTTCAAGACTTTATAAAACAGCATATTTAGCAACAACCGTCTGAACTCACCTCAAGTGAATAGTGGGAGTGGGATTCTCCTCGGCAACAGCTTCAGGCAGTCGATTTAGCAGCCAATCAGAAGCGAGCTTTGATTGTACAACAATAGAATCACAACGTTTGTCCTCACCTCAAGTGAATAGTGGGAGTGGGACTTCTCCTCGCAACAGCTTCAGGCAGTCGATTTAGCAGCCAATCAGAAGCGAATTGCAAATTCTAAATTGCAAATCAGCAATTTAAGTAATAAATTGTAATAATAATGTCATATAAATCATAATAATTTATATGACCATGTTTTTAAATATTTTACACTTGCAATAAATACAAAATGTAAAAAGTGATAGGTTTGTATTAAAGTTACTGAAGGATTGAATGGTAATTTGACATATCTCTTCTGCATTTTCTTCCTCTTAGAGAAAAATATGCGAATTCAGAAATGGAATATTTAGTTTTCCTTTGCTTTTGGAGCAAATGGGAATATACACATTATTTGCACCCATTTACCTCTACAGAAGTTCACCCATATAGTAGTCTATCCTTATACATTAATTAGGAAATGTGAAAGGAGTCCTCTCTCTTTTATTATTATAAAGTACATTTATTAATTTATTATATGCTTTCATCAGAAGCAATCAAAATCAACAAAAGAGCAAAAATAGCTTATGTAAGTCCTGTGACAAGTCTTAACCCTAATACAGTAACAGTTAAGCCTACATGTAGCAAGATTTTTTTTATATAAATGGAAATAAAGTAGATAGAATAAAAAAGAGAATGATGGTCATTTTTTAAATAAAAATAAAACAAGTAGTTAGAATATAAATAAAATAGAGAGTGGAATAGTTAGAGAGTTAAGTTTTGTAGTGAATAAATAAAATGAGAACAAGTAGATAAAATAAAAGGTATAGAATAGATAGTGCTAGTGTTTAGGCACTAGACATTAACCCTTTAGGCGCTAGGGTGTTCTGGGTGGTTGCTGAGTGGTTGCTAGGCGGTTGCTAGGTGGTTGCTAGGGTGTTCTGGGTGGTTGCTAGGGTGTTGCTAGGTGGTTGCTAGGGTGTTCTGGGTGGTTGCTAGGCGGTTGCTAGGGTGTTCTGGGTGGTTGCTAGGTGGTTGCTAGGGTGTTCTGGGTGGTTGCTAGGCGGTTGCTAGGGTGTTGCTAGGTGGTTGCTAGGCGGTTGCTAGGTGGTTGCTAGGGTGTTCTGGGTGGTTGCTAGGGTGTTGCTAGGTGGTTGCTAGGGTGTTCTGGGTGGTTGCTAGGCGGTTGCTAGGGTGTTCTGGGTGGTTGCTAGGGTGTTGCTAGGTGGTTGCTAGGGTGTTCTGGGTGGTTGCTAGGTGGTTGCTAGGGTGTTCTGGGTGGTTGCTAGGGCATTGCTAGGCGGTTGCTAGGGTGTTCTGGGTGGTTGCTAGGTGGTTGCTATGGTGTTCTGGGTGGTTGCTAGGGTGTTGCTAGGTGGTTGCTAGGGTGTTCTGGGTGGTTGCTAGGCGGTTGCTAGGGTGTTCTGGGTGGTTGCTAGGCGGTTGCTAGGTGGTTGCTAGGGTGTTCTGGGTGGTTGCTAGGGTGTTGCTAGGTGGTTACTAGGGTGTTCTGGGTGGTTGCTAGGCGGTTGCTAGGGTGTT
Source organism: Oxygymnocypris stewartii (assembly GCA_003573665.1). Classification (NCBI taxonomy): domain Eukaryota; kingdom Metazoa; phylum Chordata; class Actinopteri; order Cypriniformes; family Cyprinidae; genus Oxygymnocypris; species Oxygymnocypris stewartii. The sequence goes on from QVTF01006900.1 coordinate 16,506, forward strand.
CTGGGTGGTTGCTAGGGTGTTGCTAGGTGGTTGCTAGGGTGTTCTGGGTGGTTGCTAGGCGGTTGCTAGGGTGTTCTGGGTGGTTGCTAGGGTGTTGCTAGGTGGTTGCTAGGGTGTTCTGGGTGGTTGCTAGGCGGTTGCTAGGGTGTTCTGGGTGGTTGCTAGGCGGTTGCTAGGTGGTTGCTAGGGTGTTCTGGGTGGTTGCTAGGGTGTTGCTAGGGTGTTGCTAGGGTGTTCTGGGTGGTTGCTAGGGCGTTGCTAGGCGGTTGCTAGGTGTTTGCTAGGGTGTTCTGGGTGGTTGCTAGGCGGTTGCTAGGTGGTTGCTAGGGTGTTCTGGGTGGTTGCTAGGTGGTTGCTAGGGTGTTCTGGGTGGTTGCTAGGCGGTTGCTAGGTGGTTGCTAGGGTGTTGCTAGGTGGTTGCTAGGGTGTTCTGGGTGGTTGCTAGGCGGTTGCTAGGGTGTTCTGGGCGGTTGCTAGGGTGTTCTGGGTGGTTGCTAGGCGGTTGCTAGGGTGTTCTGGGCGGTTGCTAGGTGGTTGCTAGGGTGTACTGGGTGGTTGCTAGGGTGTTCTGGGTGGTTGCTAGGCGGTTGCTAGGTGGTTGCTAGGGTGTTCTGGGTGGTTGCTAGGGTGTTGCTAGGTGGTTGCTAGGGTGTTCTGGGTGGTTGCTAGGGTGTTGCTAGGCGGTTGCTAGGGTAATCTGGGTGGTTGCTATGGTGTTACTAGGTGGTTGGTAGTTGTCACAGATGGTTACTATGGAGTTTGTACCATTTTATTGGCATGATTTAGCACTTAGCTAAGCGCTATTAGCATGTAGCTATTCACTGCTAGCATGTGTAGCATGTAGCAAGTCCTGTTTGCTAGCATGAGTCAAAAGAGCCAACCCCCATCTCTATACGATGTTCTGATGCAGAGACATAGGTCTTGCAAAACGGTTGCTAGGGTACTCTGTTTGGTTGCTAGGGAGTGGCTTGGCAGCTGCCAATCATGAAGCTCCAAAGTCAGTGTGAATGTATAAACCAACCCCCATCTCTATACGATGTTCTGATGCAGAGACATAGGTCTTGCAAAACGGTTGCTAGGGTACTCTGTTTGGTTGCTAGGGAGTGGCTTGGCAGCTAGCAATCACAATACTCCAAAGGCTTCTTGTCAGTATGAATGATATAAACCAACTCCCACGCCTCTGTGACATTCAGAATGGAAGATATTCCTCTGTGAATTTTGGTTGCTAAGGTGCTCGACAATGGTTGCTAGGGCGTGGCCAGTGAGTGTTGAGGTGATTCAGGATTGGCTGCTTGCTGCCCCGAGTCAAACGAGCCTACCCTCATGTTTCTATGACACTTCTATCCTGAGATATCCCTTTGATCTCTTTCAATGGAAGTCTATGGGACGTGTTGCTAAGGTGCTCTAAATGGTTGCTAGGGGCGTGGCTTGATAGCTTCACAATGATCCCGAGATGCTGATTGGTCGTCTGAGTCAAATGAGCCCGCCCCCTTGTCTCTATGACACTGTGATCCAGAGTTATGTTCAATTGAAAAGCGGTTCAATTGAAAGGACGGCCCATTTCATGGGCCATCCTACACCATAGAAAGTCAATGGGGCAAATTTGGGATGCTCCTGCCCCCCAGGGGTGCAACTTTTACCCCATTTTGAGGTATGGTCTTACAGAGCCTGCCAGCCTCTTCAAATGTGGCAAATTTCACATTTCTGTGAAATCCACTCTCTGAGCTACGAGGCGTCAAAGTTTTTGGCAATGTTAAGTCTATGCGTTTTTTTTGGGCCGCTATTTCGCCCCTGGGGCGAACATCGTACCCCCGATCGGTTATAAAAGTCATAGCACACCATTCCCTGATTAGGCCGCACGTTTTGACACCTCATTCATGGCTCTGTGACAAAAACTGCAGGAGGAGTACGGGGCCGTCCTACACCATAGAAAGTCAATGGGGCAACTTTGGGGCGCTCTTGCCCCCCAGGGGTGCAACTTTTACCCCATTGCGTGGTATGTTCTCGCACAGCTTGATAGCCTCTTCAAGTGTCGTGATTCATAAGTTTCTACGAAATTCTCGCTCTGAGCTACGACCCGCCAAAATTTGCCCCATGCATTGTCAATGGGAATTTTTGGGCGATTTAGCGCCCCTGTACGATTATCGTACACCCGATCGCTTAGAAAAGATATAGCACACTATTCCCCAATAAGCCGCACGATTTGACGCCTCTTTCATGGGTCTGTGACAAACGGTGCAGGAGGAGTAGCGAACCGAAATTTTGTCCAGAAGAAGAATAATAATAATAATAAGTATGCAAGAGAACAATAGTGAAGCCTTGCCTTTGGCAAGCTCCACTAATAAGTTTAAATAGAATATCAGTAAGTTGGCTTTCCCAAGCCAACTTAATAAGTTTAAAAGCAATAACAGTAAGTTGGCTTTCCCAAGCCAACTTAATAAGTTTAAAAGCTATAAGAGTAAGTTGGCTTTCCCAAGCCAACTTAACTAGATAAAGAAGTTTGTGAACAAACTTCGAAGTTGGCTTGGGAAAGTCTGACGTATTATAGACTTAGTTTTAAAAGCTAGCAGTTTGAAGTACGAAGTTTACATAAAAAAGATAGATAGATAGATAGATAGATAGATAGATAGATAGATAGATAGATAGATAGATAGATAGATAGATACAGTCAGTAGATAGAAACAGTCAATAGATAGATAGATAGATAGAAAGAGTCAATAGATAGATAGATAGATAGATAGATAGATAGATAGAGAGAGAGAGAGAGAGAGAGAGAGAGAGAGAGAGATAGAGAGATAGATAGATAGATAGATAGTCAGTAGATAGAAAAAGTCGATAGATAGATAGATAGATAGATAGATAGATAGATAGATAGAGTCAGTAGATAGATAGATAGATAGATAAAGTCAGTAGATAGATGCATGTTGCTAACATTTTGCTAGCATGATTAGCATGTTGCTAGCATGTCGCTAGCATGATTTTAGCATGATTAGCATGTTGCTAGCGTGATTAGCATGTTGCTAGCATGTTGCTAGCATGTCGCAGGCATGATTTTAACATGATTAGCATGTTGCTAGCATGATTAGCATGTTGCTAGCATGATTAGCATTTTGCTAGCATTTTGCTAGCATGATTAGCATGTTGCTAACATGTTGCTAACATAATAAGCATGTTGCTAGCATGTCGTTACCATGATTTTAGCATGATTCGCATGTTGCTAGCATGTTGCTAGCGTGATTAGCATGTTGCTAGCATGTTGCTAGAGTGATTATCATGTTGCTAGCATTTTGCTAGCATGATTAGCATGTTGCTAGCATGATTTTAGCATGTTGCTAGCATGTTGCTAGCATGATTAGCATGTTGTTAGCATGTTGCTAACGTGATTCGCATTTTGCTAGCATGTTGCTAGCTTGATTAGCATGTTTCTAGCATGTTGCTAGCATGATTAGCATGTGGCTAGCATGTTGCTAGCATGATTTTAGCGTGATTAGCATGTTGTTAGCATGATTAGCATGTTGCTTGCATGTTGCTAGCGTGATTATCATGTTGCTAGCATGTTGCTAGCATGATTAGCATGTTGTTAGCATGTTGCTAGCAAGTTGCTAACATGTTGCTTGCGTGATTAGCATGTTGCTAGCATGTTGCTAGCGTGATTAGCATGTTGCTAGCATGTTGCTAACGTGATTAGCATGTTGCTAACATGATTTTAGCATAATTAGCATGTTGCTAGCATGTTGCTAGCGTGATTAGCATGTTGTTAGCATGTTGCTAGCATGATTAGCATGTTGCTAGCATGTTGCTAGCATGATTTTAGCATGATTAGCATGTTGCTAGCATGTTGCTAGCGTGATTAGCATGTTGCTAGCATGTTGCTAGCATGATTTTAGCATGATTAGCATGTTGCTAGCGTGATTAGCATGTTGCTAGCATGTTGCTAGCATGATTTTAGCATGATTAGCATGTTGCTAGCGTGATTAGCATGTTGTTAGCATGTTGCTAGCATGATTAGCATGTTGTTAGCATGTTGCTAGCATGTTGCTAGCGTTATTAGCATGTTGCTAGCATGTTGCTAGCATGATTTTAGCATGATTAGCATGTTGCTAGCATGTTGCTAGCGTGATTAGCATGTTGCTAGCATGTTTTTAGCATGATTAGCATGTTGGTAGCATGTTGCTAGCGTGATTAGCATGTTGCTAGCATGTTGCTAGCATGATTTTAGCATGATTAGCATGTTGTTAACATGTTGGTAGCATGTTGCTAGCGTGATTAGCATGTTGCTAGCATGTTGCTAGCGTGATTAGCATGTTGCTAGCATGTTTTTAGCATGATTAGCATGTTGGTAGCATGTTGGTAGCATGTTGCTAGCGTGATTAGCATGTTGCTAGCATGATTTTAGCATGATTAGCATGTTGCTTGCATGTTGCTAGCGTGATTATCATGTTGCTAGCATGTTGCTAGCATGATTAGCATGTTGTTAGCATGTTGCTAGCATGATTAGCATGTTGCTAGCATGTTGCTAGCATGATTAGCATGTTGCTAGCATGATTTTAGCATGATTAGCATGTTGCTAGCGTGATTAGCATGTTGTTAGCATGTTGCTAGCATGATTAGCATGTTGTTAGCATGTTGCTAGCATGTTGCTAGCGTGATTAGCATGCTGCTAGCATGTTGCTAGCATGATTTTAGCATGATTAGCATGTTGCTAGCATGTTGCTAGCGTGATTAGCATGTTGCTAGCATGTTGCTAGCATGTTGCTAGCGTGATTAGCATGTTGCTAGCATGTTTTTAGCATGATTAGCATGTTGGTAGCATGTTGGTAGCATGTTGCTAGCGTGATTAGCATGTTGCTAGCATGTTGCTAGCATGTTGCTAGCATGATTTTAGCATGATTAGCATGTTGTTAGCATGTTGGTAGCATGTTGCTAGCGTGATTAGCATGTTGCTAGCGTGGTTAGCATGTTGCTAGCATGTTTTTAGCATGATTAGCATGTTGGTAGCATGTTGCTAGCGTGATTAGCATGTTGTTAGCATGTTGCTAGCGTGATTAGCATGTTGCTAGCATGTTGCTAGCATGATTTTAGCATGATTAGCATGTTGTTAACATGTTGCTAGCATGTTGCTATCATGATTAGCATGTTGCTAGCATGTTGCTAACGTGATTAGCATGTTGCTAGCATGTTGCTAGCATGATTAGCATATTGCTAGCATGTTGTTAGCATGTTTGCTAGCGTGATTAGCATGTTGCTAGCATGATGTTAGCATGATTAGCATGATGTTAGCATTATTAGCATGTTGCTAGCATGTTGCTAGCATGTTGCTAACGTGATTAGCATGTTGCTAGCGTGATTAGCATGTTGTTAGCTTGTTTTTAGCATGATTAGCATGTTGCTAGCATGTTTGCTAGCGTGATTAGCATGTTGCTAGCATGATTTTAGCATGATTAGCATGTTGCTAGCATGTTGCTAGCGTGATTAGCATGTTGCTAGCATGATTAGCATGTTGTTAGCATGTTGCTAGCACGTTGCTAGCGTGATTTTAGCATGATTAGCATGTTGCTAGCATGATTAGCATGTTGCTAGCATGTCGCTAGCATTATTAGCATGTTGCTAGCATGTCGTTAGCATGATTAGCATGTTGCTAGCATGTTGCTTGCATTATTAGCATGTTGCTAGCATGATTAGCATGTGACTAGCATGTTTGTTAGCATGATTAGCATGTTTGCTAGCATGTCGCTAGCGTGATTTTAGCATGATTAGCATGTTGTTAGCATGTTGCTAGCACGTTGCTAGCGTGATTTTAGCATGATTAGCATGTTGCTAGCATGTTGCTAGCATGATTAGCATGTTGCTAGCATGTCGCTAGCATTATTAGCATGTTGCTAGCATGTCGTTAGCATGATTAGCATGTTGCTAGCATGTTGCTTGCATTATTAGCATGTTGCTAGCATGATTAGCATGTGACTAGCATGTTTGTTAGCATGATTAGCATGTTTGCTAGCATGTCGCTAGCGTGATTTTAGCATGATTAGCATGTTGCTAGCATGTTGCTAGCGTGATTAGCATGTTGCTAGCATGATTTTAGCATGATTAGCATGTTGCTAGCATGTTGCTAGCGTGATTAGCATGTTGCTAGCATGTTGCTAGCATGATTAGCATGTTGCTAGCATGTTGCTAACGTGATTAGCATGTTGCTAGCATGTTGCTAGCATGATTAGCATATTGCTAGCATGTTGCTAGCATGTTGCTAGCGTGATTAGCATGTTGCTAGCATGATGCTAGCATGTTGCTAGCATGTTGTTAGCATGATTAGCATGTTGCTAGCATGTTGCTAGCATGATTAGCATGTTGCTAGCGTGATTAGCATGTTGCTACCATGATTTTAGCATGATTAGCATGTTGTTAGCATGTTGCTAGCGTGATTAGCATGTTGCTAACGTGATTAGCATGTTGCTAGCTTGTTTTTAGCATGATTAGCATGTTGCTAGCATGTTTGCTAACGTGATTAGCATGTTGCTAGCATGATTTTAGCATGATTAGCATGTTGCTAGCATGTTGCTAGCGTGATTAGCATGTTGCTAGCATGTTGCTAGCATTATTAGCATGTTGTTAGCATGTTGCTAGCACGTTGCTAGCGTGATTTTAGCATGATTAGCATGTTGCTAGCATTTTGCTAGCATGATTAGCATGTTGCTAGCATGTTGCTAGCCTGATTTTAGCATTATTAGCATGTTGCTAGCATTTTGCTAGCATGATTTTAGCATGATTAGCATGTTGCTAGCATGTTGCTAGCATGATTAGCATGTTGCTAGCATGTTGCTAGCGTGATTAGCATGTTGTTAGCATGTTGCTAGCATGATTTTAGCATGATTAGCATGTTGCTAGCATGTTGCTAGCATGTTTTTAGCATGATTAGCATGTTGCTAGCGTGATTAGCATGTTGCTAGCATGATTTTAGCATGATTAGCATGTTCCTAGCATGTTGCTAGCGTGATTAGCATGTTGCTAGCATGTTGCTAGCATGATTAACATGTTGCTAGCATGTCGCTAACATGATTTTAGCATGATTAGCATGTTGCTAGCATGTTGCTAGCATGTTGCTAGCATGATTAGCATGTTGCTAGCAAGTTGCTAGCATTATTAGCATGTTGCTAGCATGTTGCTAGCATGATTAGCATGTTGCTAGCATGATTTTAGCATGATTAGCATGTTTGCTAGCATGTTGTTAGCATGATTAGCATGTTGCTAGCATGTCGCTAGCATGATTTTAGCATGATTAGCATGTTGCTAGCATGTTGCTAGCATTATCAGCATATGACTAGCATGTTTGCTAGCATGATTAGCATGTGACTAGCATGTTTGCTAACATGATTAGCATGTTGCTAGCATGTTGCTAGCATGATTAGCATGTTTGCTAGCATGTTTAGCATGTTGCTTGCATGATTAGCATGTTGCTAGCATGATTTTAGCATGTTGCTAGCATGATTTTAGCATTATTAGTATGTTGCTAGCATGATTACCATTGTAGTTTAAAGCATGATTACCATTGTAGTTTAAATGTATATGCTGTTTCATGGGCCGTCCCCTCACCATGTAAGTCTATGGGACATTTTTGGGGGGCTCTTGCGCCCCAGGGGTAAAACTTATACCCCACTGCGGGGTATGTTCTCGCTCAGCTTGATAGCCTCTTCAAATGTTGTGATTCACAAGTTTCTACGAAATTCTCGCTCTGCGCTACAACCCGTCGAAGTTTGCCGCCATGCATTGTCGATGCGTTTTTTTGCGCGGTTTTTCGCTAATTGTACGATTAGCATAAACCCGATCGCTTAGAAAAGATATAGCAACTCGAGTCAGAATAGTTCGGAGATATGGTGCGAGTTTGGAGTTTGCCGAGTTAAAGCTCTAGGAGGAGTAGCAGTCAGAAATTTAGTCTCAGAAGAATAATAATAATAAGTTTAAAAGCAATAACAGTAAGTTGGCTTTCCCAAGCCAACTTAATAAGTTTAAAAGCTATAACAGTAAGTTGGCTTTCCCAAGCCAACTTAATAATACGTTTAAAAGCTATAACAGTAAGTTGGCTTTCCCAAGCCAACTTAATAATAAGTTTAAAAGCTATAACAGTAAGTTGGCTTTCCCAAGCCAACTTAACTAGATAAAAAAGTTTGTGAACAAACTTTGAAGTTGGCTTGTGAAAGTCTGACCTTTTAATTAGTTTTAAAAGCTAGCAGTTTGAAGTACGAAGTTTACATAAAAAAGATGATAGATAGATAGATAGATAGATAGATAGATAGATAGATAGATAGATAGATAGATAGATAGATAGATAGATAGATAGATAGATAGATTCAGATTATAGATAGTTAATAAATAGATAGTTGATTGATAGATAGATAGATAGATAGATAGATAGATCGATAGATCGATAGATAGATAGATAGATAGATAGATAGATAGATAGATAGATAGATAGATAGATAGATAGATAGATAGATAGATAT